>BSBK01014169.1:0-47500 GCA_027943335.1 Chamaecyparis obtusa
AAATTTTAAATTTTAAAACAACTAAATATATACTTTATCATTAAATTTTTAAAAATGTATATATATTTACCTATTTAAAAATGCATTTCCATTCGTAGAAATTGAGCAATGACGTTAAGTGTAAAGTAAATTAATAAGTTTTTTTCCAAACTTAGTACTATTTTAGATTAAGTAAACCCTTTAATATAATTTTAAATTTTTAAATTTTATACTTAGTGTCATTCTATGAAGGCAAATGAGAATATTATTATTTTCTTCACTTTGAAAAATGATTTATGTTTATTTTACAAAAAGTTATTATTTTTAAAGATTATATTAGTAAAATAATGAATATAATATATTAATAGTATTTAAATTTTTTAATAATATTTATATGTTTAGATTTTAAAAAATTTAACTATTTTAATAAATTTTTATATTATAACAAAAAAAATATATTGTATAAAATTTTAATAATGATTTTATTTAACATCTTAAAATATATACATGTAATGTTATAATTTTTTATATAATTAAACTATTTGAAGATGTATAAAATATAAAAAATATTGACATTACTATTTAACTTTTCAACATTACTATAATTAGAATTAAAAAATAATTTAAAATATAAATATTTATATTTTATTTAATTGGAATTATTATTTACTTAAATTAAGTATTATATGCATACAATAAATTAACTCTTTATAATTGAATTTAAATATATGTCGGTATTGACATTAGGTCTTTTTGATGTTATTATATACAATTTTTTTTTAGAATATTAATGTTGATGATACTAATTATTAACATCAAATTTGATATAAAACATCTCTTTAAATTAATACATTAAATTTATGAATTGATTGAATTATTTATTTCAATTTTAATTTAAATGTATTGTCCAAATTTATATTAATATGCAAATTTATAATTAATTATAAATTCAATACATAACTATAAATAATATAGTATAAATTAAAGTATTTAAAGAAGAAAATACAATTAATAATATTATTATAATAAATATATACATTATTTAAATTATTTATTAAATCTATTTATATATATTATAATTTATGTTTTTATTTTAAATTAAATTAAACAAAAAACTTTCAATTTCTTTTACTGAAATTTAATAAAGTTATATAAATTTGTATAAGATATATTATAATAATATATAAAAAAAATATATAAAATGTCTATAATATATATTATAATAATATTTAAAAAATTTGTTAATGAAAATTTTATTATATATTACAAAACGAATAAAATAATACTCAGTTAAAAAAAAACCTAAGGGTCCTTGGTAAGATATGCGTTTTAGTTCAATGTAAATATCATGCAATTTTTATTAAATAATAGAGTACAAAATTTTACATTCTGACATTTTCTGACATCTTTTGTGTCTGCATCTGCGTCTGATTTGACTTTATAGTACTGACGCACGGAATTAAAGACTCCGATGGGTAACCAGCCAAATCGAATGATATGGCTGGATAGCCGTTGCCCTTCTGTCACTGCATCCATCATCTTAGCATATATTATAATAATGATAATCTTTGCGTCTGAAGGTGATCGTTAACTTTGATTGTACTATAAATCATCTTGGCCAGGTTCTGCAGCTCACATAGGTTTTCAAAGTTAAAGTTATTTCTTCATTTTGGGTGATAAAAATGGCCACGAAGAATAGACCCCATGTTGTAATGTTGGCCTTTCCTATTATGGGCCACATTAACCCCATGCTGGAGTTTTGCAAAGTTTTATCTGCCAAGGGCTTCTACATTACTTTTGTTAATAGTGAATATATGCATGAGAAAATGTTGAAATCTGGATTAATCCAGTCCATGCATGGCATCACCTTCGAAACTATTCCAGATGGGCTGCCTCCTCAGCACGGACGAGCCAGCAATCTTGACGAGTTTGCTGAATCCATTACCACTAATTGTCCCCTGTATTTTGAAAAAGTGATAGATAAGTTGAAGAGCACAGAAGATGTTCCTCCTTTGAGCTGCATTATTTATAATTCGCTCATGAGTTGGGCTCAAAAATCAGCCAAGAGATTGGGAATTCCTGGAGGATACTTCTGGACTGCAAGTGCTTGCGGCTTCAATATTTACTTATCAATGCCTATTCTTATAGAGAAGGGATATATTCCCCTCAAAGGTATGTCAGTTTTTTTATTGAAAATGTGTTTGATGCAGTTTCATTGAATGTTTAAAGGTACCTTTTGGTCAAAACTGGGTAGATTTTGTTTGAAAAATCTGTTTGGTGCAGCTTCTGTATTTGTTGGTAAATGGGTAGTAAGTTCAAGAGTACAACACTTGGTAAAGGTTTTGTAAATGGGGTTGTCAGCAGGGTGGGCTTAATCTTGGAGGAAATTCTATTAAGCGTGCTCGAAGGTAACTTCCCGAGAAGTCCAGGTGTTTCACCTCTGTGAGCACCTAGATCCAATGAGTGCTAAGTGTTTCATTCATTCTCATGAGATATGGGTTCTTGTGAACCACTACTTTTGAACATGGGTAGATGAATTTGAGTCAAAAACAACATAGTTGAATCCTGATAGCAATATCACAAGTTTGACTTGCTGTAGAAAATATTTCCTACTTATCAAATGGGTAGTAAGGGAGTTAAACTTTAAAGGAAATTTTGTGCTTAAGCACACTTGTTTTCGAGTAGTACTGAGATAGATGACCTTTCAGAATGGTTTAATGCTTCACATATTGAACATTACCTTGATGCAATGAGTGTTAAGCATTTTATTCATTCTCATGAGAAATAGATTCTTGTGAATTACTACTCATGAAACATAAGTCAATTAATTTCACTAGAAAATTACACAATTCAAAATAAAAAGATCAATTATTTTTTTTTCCAATAGATTCGAAAACAAAAGAAAATGTTTCATATGATTTGCAGAAAAAGCTATCTGACAAATGGATATCTGGAGGAAGAAGAGATCAGCTGCATTCCTGGGATGCCCACCATGCATGTGATAGATGTGCCAAGCTTCTACTATGATGGTACCAAGTACGTGTTTCCATTTTTAGAAAACCAAAGCCAGGCTGCTCTGTTAGCTAATTTTATGGTAATTAACACATTTGATGAGCTAGAAGGGCCAATAATACAGGACAGTCCAGGCCAGGGTTCCTATGTACAGCATAAGTCCCCTGTTCCTTTCCACAGCAGAGGAAACGAATGGATTATCCAATATTTTGACTAAGAAACAAGCTGTATGAAATGGCTGGAACGATCAGAGTGCCGATTCGGTTATTTATGTGTGCTTTGGAACAATGGCAATAATCTCAGAAAAGGAGCTTGTGGAGCTTGCCTGGGGTTTAGAAGCGAGCAACCGGCCATTTTTGTGGGCTATTCGTCCAGACCTCGTTCATGGAACTTCCGCAGTTCTGCCTGTGGACTTTTTGAACAAAGTGAAGGGACGAGGTTTCTTTGTGAGTTGGGCACCTCAAATACAAGTGCTCTCTCATCCTTCTGTGGGAGGATTTTTAACACACAGTGGATGGAACTCCACATTAGAAAGCGTCAGTGCAGGTGTGCGCATGCTTTGTTGGCCCTTCTATGCAGAGCAATTTATTAATAGGACTTTTGTGTGCCAGGTTTGGAAAATTGGAATTTCACTGAATGCGGATGTGGAAAAGAGGAGATGTGGAAGAGAAGGTGAGAAGGTTGATGAAAAGGGAGGAAGGGGAAGAAATGAGGAGGAGAGCTGGTGAGTTCAGAGAGGCTTCTTTTAAAGCAGTCAAGAAAGGAGGATCTTCTTACAATAATTTAGAGAAGATTTTAGCAATAATAGAAGGAAAAGGTTGAAGTAGTGGAATTTAACTGGTTAAAAGTATTGAGTTTTCATTGTAGAAACTCAAGCTCAAATTTCCATAGGGAAATCTTATTGTGACTTTAGATTTTCTTAGTTGGCTTTTGATTTCTAGTATGTTTGCTAAGAAAGAACTGTTATTTGTAAACGTTTTCTAATATATAATAATAGAAGGAAAAGACAAGATCTGATTGATCTTTCTGTGCTCTTGTTAAATATTATACACCTTTGCAGTGTAAAATTGCATTGATGTTGGCAAAAAGTAACAGAGCACTAGGCTAGTATTATTTGAAAAAAATATATGAATTCGCAGACGTGCTTGATAATTAACTGCTTCTACTAGTTTGATTGGACTTCCCACTTGTATGTGCTATAAGCAGTTGTTACCAGTAAACGATTTTCTTTTAGTTTTAATCTCAATTTGTTGCAGAAATGCTCTATCCGAAGGCAAAAAACTGAAGGTGGTATTTAATTTGTTAGCTTGCCTCACTCTTTAAATGACGCTTCATTCGAATTTTGTGTATTAACCAAATCGAAACAGACAACGTGTAAATCAAATAGAATAAAGACAAAATACAACCTATAACTATAAATTCTATGCAGGAGACATGGTCAATGGACTCTAAAAGTAAAATGAATGCATATTTTCACACGATGTGAAGAGACAAGTCAATTCTTCCCCTACAGGCTACAATCTTTTTCCTTTTATAGACTATGCATTAGCGAATTTTCAAGCCGATCATATTGGCAAGGTATAATGCAATGCCAGGATCATTACCCTTTGTAAATTAGTGCAAGTTTGGATGACTTCAATATTTTTTTTATAAGGCACATTAAGTGATTGACAAGATGTCTTAGTGATTGCAATTTTATTGCTTGCATGCATTGTTGTATTTGTACAGAAATGATCAATGTTTCTTTAATGTCACACAAAATCAAAATGAAAATAAATTAAACAAATTCAAAAATGTTTTTTCATCCTGTTTTTTCATCCTTTGGCAGCAACTTAGCTGCTCTGCAACCCTTGCTTCGGAAATGAAAAATCTTAATCTTGTACATGCTCCATACAATATTACACAATTTTACAAAGTGTTCAGGAGCTTAGTTATGAATTTGAACTTTCTTGGATACGAAAGAATAACCTGAGAGCTCCCTTGTGAACAAGAGCAGGCTGATTATCATGGCTATGAAAGAAGATTGTATTTAAGGGCCAATCTTGGTAGTACTGTCTGATTAGGAAAATGTCTTACCTCTTAGGTGTTTAATTTAATGATTTTGGTGTTGGATATTGATTTGATATTATAGAAAACCTTCACCAATGTGAAAATAGTTGAGTTGTGTTTTTTAAAAGAACAAGCAGTTTGAAAATGTTCAAAATTTTGAAAGTAATAATTTTCAATTTTTATTTGTTTTCATAAATTATATTGAGTTAAGATAAAATTTTCAGTTTTATTATATAAATGTATAGGTAGTGAATATCTAATTGTAAATTGATCAAACAAGTTTTTTAGGTAATTGATTTATACAAGTAAATTTATAATAATGATATATGTCTAATATTACAAAGAAAAATAGAACAACTACATGTGGTACTATTTTTAAATTTTGATAGTACTAAAACATGATCACTTTTATAGTTATATCAATGACTTATAAGGACAACCGCATATGAAGAAAGAAAGAATTATAATTTAATGTAGAAAATGGAAGCTAATAGAAAATGAAAAAGTAAAGGAGGAAAGAATTATAGTTTAATTACTCGATAACAATTAATGAAAATAGTCTCTACCTATCTCTCTCTTTCTCCCTTCCTCTCTCTCTACCTTCCCTGTTCCCCTCTCTCTATATATACATCTCATCCATCTCTATCTATCTCTCTTGTCTCTCTTTATCTCTTTATCTCCTCTCCATCTCCTTCTCTATCTCCTTACCCATCTCTCTTCCACAACTCTACAATGTACCGATTCCACACCAAGGTGCAATTATGTGGGGCTGCTTTTATGTTTAGTTTCACCCTACATTGAGCCATTGATCTAATATGAGGGGCTGCTTCATTCATTAGGAAACAAACTAAATTTCATAAACATCACCTCTCCTTTTGTCATTGCACCTCAATGAATGATTCATTAATTTTAATAGTGTTGGTCTAAAGGATCAAGAATAGCTATTTTATGTTATTTTCCAAACTTCATTGATGTAGATTATCTTACAAAACAAATTTCATACACATCACCTCTGCTTTCATCATTGCACCTGAATGAATGATTCATTAGTTTTAATAATGTTAGTCTAAGGGGATCAAGAATGGCTATTTTATGTTATTTTCCAAACTTCATTGATGTAGATTATATTATTGTAGATCTTGATATGCAAAACAACAAATTGATGCCCTACCCTTGAAACATCACAAATAAAGCACCTGACCCTTGATTGATTCATTAAATTTAATAATGTTGGTTAAAGGGATCAAGAATAGCTGGTTTATGTTATTTTCCAAACATCATTTATGTAGAATATGTTATTGTAGATCTTGACATGGAAATCAACAAATTGATGCCCTACCCCTTCAAATGTTACAAACAAAGCACTCGATCCTTGATGTAACTCACCATTTCTCATCCCTGGAAAACTATGTGGAATTCTTTACTCAGTTGGTGAATCCTTCTTACGAAGGTTCATGCAGTCTAATTCAATCAATGATAAAGATGTAGAGATATTTTGAAAAAAACCCACGTAGATGTGGCAATGCACTTGGTCACATCATCCGAGTTAGATCCAGCTAGCCTTGGGCTTTAGCATACATTAGAGGACTACAACAGGCCATTATCCACTTATGGTCGCAACCTCCTCCAACTTTGTGAGTCTTCTGATTTGATCATTCTAAACAACCTTTCTTTCTTTCACGGTTCTGAGCTTTTCACATGCTAGCCTCATTGTGGTGGAACTAGTGTGGTCGCTTATGTGTTCATTGTAGCCTCCTTTATCCCCTCCATCATTTGCTTCACCATCTCCCGCCTTCCTTTGGTTGATCATGCTCTTTTGAGCCTTGTGCTCCATTTCTCCCCCCTTCACCCGCCTCACCCTCCCAGCCTCCAGACTATTTTGGGACACACTCCTAACCTTGTCTGCTTCCTCTATGTTGAGGGGGATTGTGACCTTTTCACCTTCCACCTACGTCGACTCCTCTCCTCCATGAGATTTTTTGAGTGTAGCCATGTTACATCCATGTTTAATCTACTAACCAAGGCCATTTGGGAGTCGACTTTCCTTTCCATCCCCCATCACCCTATCTTTAGATCTAAAGATTGGAACACTTTCCCCATGAACTGTTGGTATGATGATGACTGTAAAGCTTTCCATCGTAGATTACGTTCAGCCTTTGAGTCCCTCCCTTCAAATTTTGTTGATCTCTGTTACTCCTACCACCAGTTTCTTCGCATGAAGAAACATTCTTTCATTGCTTCACAATGCAAAGCCTTGTGTAACACACTTATCCAGGATCCTAAGCTCTTTTGGTGTACCCTATTCCCGCAACACCCCCCTCTTCCCTCCACCATTGACCTTGCCTCCCTCATCTCGCACACCTCCACTCTCTATGACATCTCGGGCTAGCCTTCGCTCCACCTCATTCCACCCCCTCACTACCATATCTTCATTGCATCTAGTATTCATGAGGTCGTTAGATCTATGAGATGCAGTAGAGCAGCCGACGAGGATGGGTTTTAGGCGGAGCTCCTTAAGCTCAGTATCATGGTGCTAGGCTCTTATCTTCCCACACTCTTTAATACATTGGTTTGCATTGGCTTCCCTGAGGCTTGGTTGACACATGTGATTCATCTAGTCCACAAGACTGGCTCAATCTCGGACCCCAGCAACTACAAAAGCATCATGATTGGGCATACCTTTTCCAAACTCTATGCCACGACATTGAACACTATTCTTTCTTCACAGCTTGATAGGTTAGATTATAGGGCTAGAGGTCAAGCCAGTTTTTGTGCAGATTACCAAACCATGGACCACATTTTGATACTACGGGCGATCATTAAGGAGGCTCGCTATCGCTCTATGAAAGTCTATTGCTAGTTCATTGACTTTTGTAAGGCATTTGATTTAGTCCCCTGGGTGGCCCTTTTTCAGAGACTTAGAGACATTAGGATATCTAAGATTCTTTTGACTATCATTATGATACTTTACAAGCATGTTGAGGGTAGATTCAGGACTCTAGAGGGCTTCTCATACCCTATTCAAAGCACTATTGAGGTGAAACAAGGATGCCCTCTTTCCCCCACCTTATTTGGCATCTACATTGATGAGCTCGAGAGCTTCATTAGAGACTTGTCTCTCCTAGGTGATGGATGCTATTTACACTAGGTCTTATTTTCCATTCTTCTTTTTGTTGATGATGTGATTCTCTTAGCCTCCTCACCTGAGGGTCTCCAGAGAATTCTTGATATCTTGGCCTCCTTTTGTAATTTGAGACAGCTTGTGGTTAATTTGGGGAAGACATAGATCATGGTCTTCAGCTACTTGAAGACCTCTCATCTACACTTCTACTTCTAGGGATAGGAGATCGAGATTGCCTCCGCATACACATACCTTGGGGTTAATTTTTTTGGTCCTCGCTTTAGTTTGAGACCTACTATTCAGCCTAGAATCAACAAAGGGATGGGTTCCCTCACCCTGATTGAGAGATAGTGCTTTAGACACCACTTTCAGGACACTTCATCCAAGTTATCCCTCCTGGATTCTCTGGTTAGACCTACTATACTCTATGGCTTTGTTGTTTGAAGACCATCTCTTCTTGATTCTGACTAAGCCTCTATTAAGCATATACAGACTCTCCTTCAGCATATCATCAGATGTCATTGTACCACCTACCACATCATCATCCCAGCTGAGTTCAGGGCTCATCCCTTTAGGTTGGGAGCCATCTTTGACCTGGTTTGGTTTCTTCACCACCTACATTGCTTCGCAAACTCTTTAGATGATCGGAGTAGATACTCTTACCTCGCCTATTGCTCTTCTATTGAGCTGGCTAGATTTGACACCTCCCCTAGAGCTCATTGCTGGTATGCTTAGGCCACTTCCCTTTTGGGTTCCATCGAAATTGATATTGATCACCTACCCCCATTTTAGTTTTCTTTGGATGCTCTAGCTCATCTTCTCCCCTCCAGACAGAAGTTGAATGAGCATGTGAGACTTTACATCTATAGACAATACATCATCTCGACTTGGACCAACCCTAGTGGGGGCTTATGTCTAAGGATGGCTTTTTATGCTGAGCACTTCTTACACATTCAGGATGGGATCATTGTTCGACCTAGATATTTATCATAGCATTGGTGCCATGCTCTTCGGATCACGTTGGGATCTTTTTGAATCGACTCTCACCGCCTGGGAGCGCAAACTGATCATTACATTGATAGAGAGGATCGCATTTATTGTTTATGCACATTGTCTGAGATTGAGACTAAGGCACATCTCATTTTCCACTTCCCTATATACTATGAGATCAGAGGGAGATTCTATTTCTTATTCAGAGATTGCAGCTCCTTGACTTCCTTCTTTTGTTACTCTGACCAGAGATGTTTGGCACTCTATTAATGGGAGATGGTACGTCTCCATGACCAAACCCTGCAGCTTCTATTTCCCCAGAAGTAGGTCACCGAGCAGCTCATTACAAATTTCTTCTCGCCCTTGACCCCAACTCAGGGTGTGAAGCGGCCCTCATGTGCCTTCGCCATCGGTCACTCAAGATCCATGAGACCTCGTAGTGCTTCTACCCATCATCGATAGACCACTAGTAGATCACGACGATGGGTCCATACCCATATTCTTCCTCCGGGTCACTATCCTTCTGTGTTGGATTTCTTTCCACTCAAGAAGGACCCCTAGTTCTTGCCCTGGTGGTTCTTGGTTCTTTGTTCTCTGCTTCTTCTTGTTTGGTTCCTTGTTCTTTTAGCATGTTCCCCTGACCACTGTTTGGTGGTCCACTGGTTTCTTGTTATTTTGGATGTATGATTCATGTCCTATAGACCCTTGTTGGTCTTTCGTTGGACATTAATAAATTTATCTTATCTTATCTTATCTTATCAGCATCAGTTCTTCATGATCTACATATTTTTTGATCGAACACAAAAAAAAAATTGCAAAAAAATCACTGTATTTTCACAAATCTGGAAGAAAAAGAATTAACATTTTTTTAATCTTTAGTATGTTTGGTAAGGAGCTTAACAGTGCCAACTCTTTTTACCCTTCCAATAGTCCAAGGCAAATGGCACTAAGCAACTACTTAAGCGTATTGTGTTGGACACTACCATTGATTGCAGAGTACCTAGAATATACATTTAGGAAATTGCGATGCCTCAAAGGCCTCTCCTCATTAATTTGATAGACACTTGTACAATTTAAACATCTACTACCTAAATTAAAAGAGTCGTAATCTTCTTTCTTTACAATTGACACGACATATATGGTGCCCAACTAGTTATGTAAAGCCTTCTTGTCAAAAAAAATTGCATAAATATTATGCATTTTTTAAGTTGAAAATTGCATTGATGTATGACAGTTGGCGAAAGTAATGGATCACTATGTTGGTATTTTATTTCAAAATGTTCAAGAAAATACATAGATTTGCAAACATGCTTGATAATTAGCTTCTTCTACTAGTTTGATTAGACTGCCCATTTGTATGTGCTATAAGTAGTTGTCACCAGTGAATAATTTTCTTCCACTTTCAATTTCAATTCATTGCATTACAATGCAACATGGATAATCAGTTTTGTCTTGCATATACAATATCTATGGTGCATATAATTCAATTTTAATTTCAATATTAAAGAGAAGCACAAATCAAGAAGGGTCAATTGTGCAAAAAAGGAAAGAGCACTACAAAAGCCTCTTTCCATTCATTAATATGAGACAATTCTAAAGATAATTTTCCCCTGTCCACAATATTCCAACCTTGCATTTGATCAAAAGTCCATATGATCAAACAATCTGCTACTCCATTCCACTATCTAGGAATGTGAATTAAAGCAACAAATTATAAATAGCCACACAACCTAAGAATATATCTAATAACCAAAGTTAAGAGTCAATTAGCATCATCTAGTTGTTTCTCATTCAATAGAGTCACCACCACCTCAAAATCAGATTCACAAATAATCTTTTTTCCTACAAAGCATACAAAATCACTTCACATCATGCAAAATGGCAAGACTATCCATGTAATTATTCATATGAAGACCCTTATAAATAAAAATAAATAACTAAACATCTTCATCACTATCTTGCCCTACTCTACCAATACTAGCATGACTAGGATCCCCTCAACAAGAGCCATCGGTGTTAAGTTGGATTCCATTTAATGAATATAGAAATTAGGATAAATTTTGGGTTATGATAATAGTTGAACTATAAAACCAAATATATCAAGAGGATTGCTCTTCCCAAGACTTTTTTTTTGGGTCCTTCATTACAAAATTGTTTTCATCTTATATTAGTATGGAGATAATATCTTATAAACCAAGCCTTGGATGTTCCATTTGTCACTGATCAAACATTCTGGGTGGACTATGGTAAGTAGGTATCACAATCCTTGCGAATTGGGCCCAAATTTGAATATGGTAGGTGCAAGTTTCTCGCCAGTTATTATTTCTTCTTGACATTTGCACATGATCATTAGAGGTTGGCATATTTTATGAAAAGCCTAAGAGCCATGTATAAGAGCATGCCCCCCTCATTCATTTTCATGATTCTATATCCACAAGTCTTCTAGAGAAAGCATTATTTACATAAATTTCTCCAAATATAAGCATTAACGAGTATCAAGTTTCAATATTCTTTGTGTCAAGGAGCTTCACGTTTAATCATGTTTTAAAGTGTCATTTTACTGTATCAAAACTTAAGGATCTTGTTCAAAGAGCTTTAGTACTCATCAAGAGCATTAAGCTTGAGGTATAATCTTGTAATATCTAACATTGTACTTGAGAATAAGTGTATTTCCTAATCATCATCATTGTAGGGAACAGAGAGCCCCTATCCAACACAAACACCCTTTTTTTGCCTCTTGTGTGAAGGTTTTTAGATCTAGGAGTGACGTGTTGCACATATAAAGAAGGTGGACTTAGACAAGAAGCTTCAAATCTTGAAAACGTAATTGGGACACTATCAACATTTGACATAGTTTGAGTTTAGTGAATTAGTCCAACACATTTTTTTATTTTTTTAGGCAAAACATCATACAAATATCTTGATTTTAGATCCATAATCGATATCAATTTAGGGTATCACTAGACTTATGTCACTATCAGAATTAGTCCTATAATTTTGAGCCCAAATTTTAGTGAGAGATATATAGTCAATATTATTTTAACATACATCTCGCTCTCTATTTATGCCCAAGTCTCCTCAATAGATTAAAGTTGGGTCTATTGAATTTACTCTATGAATAGGATTGATTCCTACTTTAACATAGTGGATACCTATTACACTACCTCTTCAATGTGCTAAAAATATTTGTTTTACTTAATTAAATTAATTAATTAAGTGGTTCCAAATTCAATAATATCGTATAGGCTATTTTTAATTAGTTTAATTATAAAATAAATTATAATGCCAACTTGATTGTAACCCTTTAAAAAACTTCTTGAAGCCCTTTATAAGTCCATGTTAGGTATTGTATGTAGTCATGGCAAGTTTTATGTTTCTTTATATTTGCGATTTCAGTTGAGATTCTGCATTGTTTGTCATTTTGGTGTTGAGAGATCCTCCCTATTCTCACATTCATAGTTTTAGTGGTTAGTAGCCACCCTAGTTTTCTCATCTATGCAATTTGGTGTAATTCAAGTTATATATTTATCATTTGTCAGTACAAATGTTCAGTTCATGTTGTGTGTCCTAGGTTGATGACTAGTGCATCTATCACTGATCATTTATCAGTGATATATTTGGCAATAAATAATTATCCATCTCCTTGTGCTACACGGAAATAGAGTTACTTGTTGTATCGAGTGAGTGTCATAAGGTACATTTTGTTGTACGGATAGGAGGAAAGGAACAATTCCATATGGGAGAACTCAAGTAAAGACCTAAGTGAAAGGTTGTGAGATTGTATGTGGTATTGTCTGTTTGTATCATACAAAGAATGAGGAAGGCCATAAAAATGAAGCTAAACTATACAGGTGCGTGGAGGTGTTTCCGTAGAGACATTGTCCTGCGAGAGTATCTTGACTCTGTACAAAGACATTTTATGAGAGAGTGATTTGGTACCATACGGAGTTAGTAGCATATGAAGGAAACATGTGGGGTGATTGGTCGCATAGGGGAGTGGAGCACCGTAGGGGTGGATTTTTTGGCCTGTATGAGACACTATCATGGTATTAAAGGTAGCGGTCTTGCTAGCCTTTTTTGGTAACGTTCGATGCGGACAAGATCCTAATCCGTAGTCATGATAGATGAATCAAGAACTAAAAAGACGACATAGCTACACGAGATAACACGAGGAAAACAACAAATCAGCGACACCTTGGTGGACAGACAAAAACAACTTGCTGACATTTTGGAAAAGGGAAAACAATAAATTACTGAAACACTGCGGATTTTGGTAGAAGGAAGGACAAATGGAAATCATAATGGGCACAAAAATTGTTCTGTAAATGAGATATCTCATACTCCGTGATCCTAATCCGTAGTCATGATAGATGAATCAAGAACTAAAATGACGACATTGCTACACGAGATAACACGAGGAAAACAACAAATCAGTGACACCTTGGTGGACAGACAAAAACAACTTGCTGACATTTTGGAAAAAGGAAAACAATAAATTACTGAAACACTGCGGATTTTGGTAGAAGGAAGGACAAATGGAAATCATAATGGGCACAAAAATTGTTCTGTAAATGAGATATCTCATACTCAGTGTCCCCACACACACCCAATGATGTCAACATTTCCTCAAAGTAATGAACAACATGGAGAACAAAAGCCTACCTTATTGGAGATGCAAGATCAATTTAGGCAAGACTAGTTTGATGCCTGATTTCGAGCAAAACTGTACCCTTCAAGAATTATGTGGATTTGAGAATGATATATTATAAGAGTCATGGTCATTACAATGATGGCATCAATGGAAGATTGACAAGATAAATGTATCATCCTTTGATGGGAGTGGGAAAACATCAACATTAGCATGGGTACAGAAAGTAGATACCTACTTCTAGCTCAATCCAATGCTTAAAGAAGAGGCAATCAAGTTTGTATTACTTCACCTAGAAGGAGTCACTCATGAATGGTGGCACCATGGGACGGTGACCCTCGGTCATGATCGAGTCACTTCATATTCTGAATTCGTGGAGAGACTTATAGATTGCTTTTGTTAAATATGATAGCGTCGATAAGATAAATATATAAATGAGTGTGTGTGTGTGTGTGTGTGTGTGTGTATATATATATATATATATATATATATATATATATATATATATATATATATATATATATATATATATATATATATATATGATAGATCTATCATTATATATACATTAATATATATCCATATACATATTTTAATGATAAATATTCTCATCTTATAACTATCGATTATCATTAATGATGGATCAATAACCATTGATTATCATTAATGATAAATTGATGATCACCGATTTATATATGACTATCCACTTACACTGAATACTAATTAGTATCAGTTTAAGTATCAAAACTATTATGTTATCACTGATAGTATTATCGACTTATTTGATATTGATTCAATATCATTTTGCATTAACAATGACTTGATTGTTATGAAGAGTCATGCCAATGATAAGACATGACTCATTAATGAGTCACGACTTATCATTTATGTGACTCATAAAATTTTCTTATACATATATGCAAAATGATCGTTGGCTGAAACATATTGAAATCAAACATAGTGTATTCAACAATCTGCATACAAAAGAATTCAATTAGAAGTTTGTACATTCACAATATATTATTAAAGTAATAAAAGATATAAAAAGGCTATAATTTATCATTTGAATAGAAGTTTGAATTGTATTCACATGGTATCAGAGCCAAGTTAAGGAAGATCCAAGAAGCTTTTAAACTTAAGACATTTAAATATAATTTATAGCATATCACATTTCCATTGTGAGAGTTATCAGATTTGAGGATAGGCTTGAAGGAGGGAATAAAATTTCATCATGGAAGTTCAGAATACTAATGATACTAAAAGAAAATAAGGTCGAGTCATTCATAAAAGAAGACAAGCCATAATCAGAGAATGATCCAAAGTAAACTACATGAATTGATGGAAATGATAAGGCCAAGAAAATCATAATCAATGGAGTCATAGATCATATTGTACCACTCTTGACAAAATATGAAATGACATATCACATGTTTAAAACACTTGTAAACACTTATGAAATAAGTAGTCCTAGCAAAACCTTGGCCCCGAAGAGAGAGATTAACCATATAAGTATGAACAAAGGGTCAAATCAATCAACTCATACTTTATCAAAATCTTATCTCTAAGAGATCAATTGCCAACACTTGGGTAAAAGATAGAATGTAAGGAATTATCATTAATTTCCTTAGATGGTCTTCCTGACTCCTTGGAGATATTTATTTCAAGCATCAGTGCTAGGTCTAAATTTCCAAAATTTGACTAGATAATTAGATTATCTCCAAGAAGAATCAAGACTAGAAAAGAAAGGATTCAAGAGGAAAACTATTCATGAAGATCTTCATGTATTAAATGTAAATTTCCACAGCAAATAAAAGAAGAAACACTTCAAGAAAAGGAAAAAAAAACATTAGAATGGTAAATCCAAGGAAGATATGTCAAAGGTACAATGTTTCAGATGCGATCAGTATGGACGCTATGTACTAAATTGTCCATAAAGAAAGCATCAAGCCTCATTTTCCAAGGTAGAGAGGACTAAGGAAGAGCATGAATATGAGAAGCTTGTATTCTACTCCACACTTTCAAATCAAGTCTACAATAAAAGTACATGGGTCATAGACAGTGGCTCCTTAAGACATATTACTGGATTCAAAGAACTATTAGATTCCACAGTGGAAGAAATTGATGAGGAAGTAACTATTGGAGATGACTCTGTAGATCCATTGAAAGGTGTTGCAGCTTGCACAATTAGACTGAAGTCAAGCATATATATTCAGCTCACTGGGGTATTGTTTGTTACAGGTATCAAAATAAATTTAGTCTCAATATCTGCATTTGAAGAAAATGGATACAAGGTAACTTTCATGGATGGTAAAGTATTGGCATGGCCAAAGAACTCTATTTTTAAGAAATCACAAACCATAGGTAAGAGACAAGGTTATTTGTATGAGCTATGTACAGAAATAAATCTAGCCCAAGTATCCATGAAATTGTAGACTCTAATGAAATATGGCATAGAAGATTAGGACACCTAAATTTTAGAGCCCTATCTTCCATGGAAATATTATTCACATTATTACCAAAATTTAAACAATACCACTTCGGAGCATGTAAGGGGTGTTCCTTAGGTAAAAACAATACGGGATGATTTCAAAATAGTTCCAACAAACCAAATAATGTATTAGAATTAGTCCACTCAGATTTGTGTGGGCTCATGTTTGTCCCTTCATTAGGAGGATGTCTATATTAAGTAATCTTTGTTGATGATTTGTCCAGGAAGACCTAGATCTATTTCCTCAAATGTAAAGAATCTAAGGAGATCCTTAAAAGATTTAAGGAATTCAAGTCCCTTACTGAAAAATCCTCTAGAAGGAAAATACAAACCTGAAGGATAGACAATGAGAGGGAATATACATTAGATATGTTTAAAGAATTTTGTGAAAATGTTGGGATTAAGAGGGAGTTCACTATCCCTTACAATCCACCAAAAAAAAGGATTGTTGAAAGGAAAAATAGAATAGTTGTAGAATTTTCCAAGGCAATGCTTCTTGATCAAAACTTAGAAACTTCTCTTTGGGCATAAGGCTCTGATACTCCAGTATACATACAAAACAAATGTCCACACTCTCATCTTGATAATAAAAATCTTGAAGATGTTTTCACTGATACGAAACTAGACATTGAAGTCACTTAAGGATATTTAGTTGTCCTATATACATACATGTGCCCAAAGAGAAAAGAACAAAATTAGAACCTTCAGGAAGAAAGGGTATTTTGTAGGTTACAATAAAACCTAAAAATCTTACTGAGAATATGTGCCTGTTCACAAACAGATTGAACTCAGAAGAGATGTAATTATTGAGGAGGATATAGCAATCAAAAGAGCTCTACAAGTTCCATTGAGCCATAAATCCACACTTCTCCCTTAGAACTAGAAAAGGAAACCTCTCCTACGATTTGGAGGGAGTATTTTGAGGAAGAAAATAAAGAATCAAGCACATCCTTGAAAAGTCCTAAGAAGAGACCTCTTTGGGAAACTAAGATAATTGAGGAAGAAAATTCCTACGGAGCTCCTTTAGGAACTTTTAGAGAGAGTAAAAGACCTACAAGATTATCTAGCTATGTATCCCTAATGAGTGAGCTATCAAAGTCAGAACCTGCAAATGTTTTAGAATCTCTTCAGCACCAAGTATGGAAAGATGCCATGGAAGAAGAGTATTATTCCATCCTGAAGAATAATGTATGAGAAATTTTATCTAGACCTAAAGAGAAATTAGTGGTCTCCTCTAAATGGTTGTTCAAGATCAAGCATGTTGCAGATGGCAGTTTAGAAAAGTACAAAGAAAGGTTTGTAGCCAGAGGTTTTTCACAGACAAAAGGAATTGACTATGAGGAAACTTTTGCTCCAGTTTCCTGATATACTTTAGTTAGAGGTGTTCTAGCCATTACATCTACCAAAGGATGGAAAGTACATCAGATGAATGTGAAGATTGCATTCGTGAATTAAACTATTGAAGAAGAGGTCTACTTAGAACAACCTGAAGGATTTGAGATCCATAATTCAAGAACACATGTGTGTAAATTAAAGAATGCTCTTTATGGACTTAAGCAGGCTCCCAGAGCTTGGTATGAGAGAATTGATAGTTACCTCATGAGATTAGGTTTCTCCAAAAATGATGTAGACCCAAATCTATACTTCAAGAAAATAAAAGGTGATATGTTAATATTAATATTATATGTTGATGATCTGTTGATTATAGGAGAGGATCACCTCATTAATCAATGCAAGAAGGAGCTAGCCTAAAAATTTGACATGAAGGGTTTAGGACTATTGCACTACTTCCTTGGATTAGAAGAATGAAAGCAATTAGATAGCATTATTCTAAACCAAGGGAAGTACACCATTGATATATTGAATAGATTTGGCATGATGAACTACAAACTGATGTCATCACCCATGGAGACAAATCTTCACAAGTTGAAGTAAGTAGTAGTAGATTCTCAGTTATCTTATCCCACTCTCTACAGACAAATGATTAAAACATTGATGTACTTGGTCAACACTAGACCAGATATATGTTATGTAGTGAATGCTTTGAGCCAATTCATGTGTGAACCAAAGGAAATACATCTTGTGGCTGTGAAGCATATAATGAGGTACATTAATGCCACTCTAAATTATGGACTCAAATATGAAAAGGTTGCCTTAAATATTCATGGATTCACCAACTTAGATTGGACTGGAAGTGTGACCGATCGAAAGAGCACCTAAGGGTGTTTCTTCATTTAAGGATCAACTATGATATCCTGCGTCAGTAGAAAGAAGTCATTGGTAGCACAAAGCTCTAAAGAGGTTGAATATATCGCAACTTCAATGGATTCTAGAGAAGCAGTATGGCTCAGAAAACTAATTATATGATTATTTGGTGAACCACTAAAACAGACTATCATCCATTGTGATAACTAGAGTTACATCAAGCTATCAGTGAATCCAGTATTTCATGATAGATCTAATGATACAGGAGCATCTCAGGTCCTTGGCAATCATGTGTCACCAAAAATATGTTTGAAGTTTTCTTTGTTGCTTGGTTCTTTCTTTGACCGAGTTGGTTTGGTGTCGCTCAGTTTCCTTTTTTTACTGGTGTTGGTCAGTTATCTCTTTGGCACTTGGTGAATTTCCTTGGCGCTCAATGATGCTTTTTTGGCACTCGATTTCCTTGCTTACCAAGTTTTTTATTTTGGATTTTTGTTGAGGCTGACTTGTGCATTTAATTTGGGTCACATATTTAATGTTGGTATCTATCATTGGGAAGTGTGTGGACCTAGATCTAGTTGTTCCTTCTATTGATGGTGGAACTGAAGGCCGACTTGGTTTGGTAGCCTCTTGTATAAATGTAGTTTTTTGGTTAGATTTTAGGAGTTAGTTTTTGGGATAGAAGATAGAAGAGAGAAGATAGAAGATAGAAAATTAGAGATTGTTGGCAGATCCTCGCATGTTGGAGGACTTCTGTACTTGATTGTAAGATCTGGCCTAAATCGGGAAGGCCTTACAACCTGGCATGTATGAATCAATTTGAATATAATATATGAAAGTGATCCGCATTCTCTCTCTCATTGTTGTGTGTTGTTGCTTCTGCATGTTGTTTAGCAAGGTGGATCTAGTTAGGGTGTGCCTTTGGCCCCTCTCCCCATCATCCTTTGTGTAAGGTGGTATTAGAGCGAGGTTAGATCTAGATCTAAGTTTGTGAATCTAGGTTTGAGGGTTCCTTCTTGTCAAACCCTAGTTGAATTGTTGTGGGTTAGGAGATTGTGATCTGACTACAATTGTAGAGAGTTTTAAGATGGTTCATGGGAGGTGAGATGCGGATCCAAGATTGGTAGACATGTTGAGCCAACTTGCTACTAGATTAGAAGCTATGGAAACAACCTAGAGAACATGAAGACATCTTGAAGATGTTAGTGATAATGAAATTGTGGAAGAACAAGTTGATGAAGAACCTGGAGTAGGGATGGATCAAGGTGATGAAAGATTGTTGAAGGATTTGACAAATCTAAAGTCTACACCACATTTTAATCCTCCTAAGTATAGTGAAAAATTGGATCCTGATGAATTGGTGGATTGGATCACTGAGATGGAAAAGTACTTTGAATATGAAAATGTACCTAAGGAAAAGAAGGTGAAAATTGCAAGCACAAAGTTGAAAAGCCATGTATCCTTGTGGTGGGAACATCTGCAGTTGGATAGAAAGAGGAAAGACAAAGAAAAAATCAATGTATGAAATAAAATGGTGAATAAATTGAAAGGAAAGTTCTTACCTTGTGATTATCATATTAACCTAGTTAGGCAAATACACAGTTTGAAGCTAAAATATAGCTTGGTAAAAGAATATACTGAAGAATTCTATACATTAGATATCGGATTTGGACATAATGAAGATGATGTGAAAAGAATTTCAAGATACCTAAATGGTTTGAGAGTTTGGTCAAATTGGAGAACATTGAAGAGGCTTATCAATTTGCATTAAAAGATGAGGAGAAATTGAATAAGAGACATGAGCAAAGACAAAGAGGTAGAGGTGGTAGATTCCCCAAAGGAAGAGGTAGATCTTATGGTGAAAATAGTAGATCAGAACCCAAAAAGACAACTCTAGATAAAGGTAAGACCGAGTGGAAAGGTGAAAATTCATCTAGGTAGAGGCAGTAACTACCGATGAGGTTATAACAGAGGTGGTTTCCAAGGAACTTGTTACAATTGTGGAGAAGAAGGACATAGATCATTTGAGTGTACATTTGCAAGTAAGAAAGTCAAAACAGTAGAAATTCTTTGGTACAAGAAGAGTCACTGAATGAACCTGAAAAGGAAAATAACTTGATGATAAGGAGAGCACTTTGGAGTGAAAGTAATAAGGAAGATTCGGTAAGGAAAAGTTTGTTCAAGACCAGATGTAGAGTTTCTGATGAAGTTTGCAAGGTAATCATTGACAGTGGTAGCTTAGAGAATCTAGCATCTGAGGAAATGGTCACAAAGTTGTAGTTAAAAATATTGGAACATCCGAAGCCCTATCAGATTTCATGGATAAAAGATGGGCATACACTCTTGGTAAGTGAACAATGTTATGTGAATTTAAAAATTGGAAAGTACTATGATAAGGTGTTATGTGATATCATGCCTATTTATTGTTGTCATATTTTGTTGGGTAGACCTTGGTAATATGATAGGCATGCTATATATGATGGGAGATTGCATAAATATACTATTTGGGCTGATGAGAGAAGAAAAATCTTGTTACATTTGATGGAAGAACATGTTAGTAATGTTTGCACATATTTGAAAGTTTTCTTGATGGAAGGAAGAAAGTTTTTTAAGGATTTGAAGAAGAGTGATGTATGTTTTTCTGTGATTCCTAACAAACCAAGTAAGAAAACCAAGGATAGTGTCCCTGAGGAGAATGATAAGTTACTCACTGAGTATAGTGAAATTATTTCTGATAATGTACCTGATAGTTTTCCACCAAAGAGAAGCATTGATCATTGCATGGATTGAATCCCTAGAGCTAGTTTGATGAATAAGACACCACATCAATTGATACCTATCAAGAATTAGGAATTGAACTGACAGATTCAAGAATTGTTGCAGAAAAGTTTGATCAGAGAAAGTTTGAGTCTTTGTGCAGTACTTGTTGTATTGGCACCTAAGAAGAATTGATAATGGTAAATGTGTACTGATTCTAGATCAATTAACAAGATAACATTGAAATATAGGTTTCCTATACCAAGAATGGATGACATAATGGATAATTTGACTGGAGCAAAGTATTTTATGAAAATTGATTTGAAAAGTGGATATCATCAGATCAGAATCAGAGAAGGTGACGAATGGAAGACTTCTTTCAAGAGAAAAGAAGGTTTGTATGAGTGGTTGGTTATCCCGTTTGGTTTAACTAATGCACCGAGTACTTTTATGAGATTGATGAATGAAGTTTTGAAGAAATTCTTGGGTAAGTTTGTGATTGTATATCTTGATGATATTCTGATATTCAATAAGACCATAGAAGAAAATTTGTTGCATGTTGAACAAGTATTGCAGAGGTTGAAAGAAGAAAAGTTGCTCATAAGTATGAAAAAGTGTTCATTCATGAAAGATGAGATTGTGTATTTGGGATTTGTGATTCCAGCTGATGGTTTGAAAATAGATCCTTAGAAGGTTAAAGCTATTTTGAATTGGCCTACACCTGACAATTCTAGTGAGGTAAGATCATTTCATGGTTTGGCAAGTTTTTATCAAAAGTTCATTAGGAATTTTAGTTCAATATGTAATGCTATGACTGAGACTTTGAGAGAAGATAAAAGGGAATTCAAGTGGACACATGGACCTGATAAAAGTTTTGAGACTCTGAAGCAGAAGGTTGTTAAATTGCCTATTTTGGCATTGTCTAATTTCGATAAGGTATTTCAAGTGGAATGCGATGCAAGTGGTAGTGCAATTAGAGCTATGTTGAGTCAAGAAGGTAAACTTGTTGCTTTCTTTAGTGAAAGTTGAATGTTGTAAAAAGGAAATACTCTGTGTATGATCAATAATTCTATGCTATTGTTCAAGCACTAAAGAAATAGAGACATTATTTGATATTGAGTGAATTTGTGTTGTGTACCAATCATAAGGCTTTACAATATTTGGGTAGTCACAATAAGTTGAATCAAAGACATATAAAATGGGTTGAGTATTTGCCGAGTTACACATTTGTGATAAAGCATAAGAGGGGAGTCATTAACCAAGTTGTTGATGCATTGAGTAGAAGGAGATCTTTGATGACCAAGATGAAAATTGAAGTTCTTGGCTTTGATGGCATGAGAGACTCTTATGAATTTGGTCCTATTTTTTCTGAGCCATGGAGAAAGTGTAGAGCACCTATTCAAGATCAACCAAGTACTAAATGGGATGAATATTTTATTCAAGGAGGTATGTTGTTTAAAGGTATTCAATTGTGTATACCGAGAGGAGCAATGAGAAATAATTTGATAAAGGAGAAACATAGTAGTGGTTTGGCTAGACATTTTGGAGTTGATAAGACATTGAATTTTCTTAAGGAGAAATAATTTTGGCCATAGTTGTATAAAGATGTTCAGAAATTTGTAAAAAGTTGTGAAATTTGTCAAGTTGCAAAAGGAAAGTCAGAATACTAGATTGTATACACCGATTTATGTTCCTAATAAACCTTGGATTAACATTAGTATGGATTTTGTTCTTGGCTTACCGAAGACGATAAGAGGTAATGATACTGTATTTTTTGTTGTGGATAGATTTTCTAAAATGACACATTTTATACCTTGTAGAAATACATCAAATGCAATACATATAGTAGATCTTTTCTTTAAGGAAATTGTCAGATTGCATGGATTACTGAGGAGCATTATCTCTGACTAAGACAGTAAATTTGTTGGATACTTTTGGAAGACCCTTTGGAGGAAGTTTGGCACCAAGTTGAAATATACTTCTACATTTCACCCACACATCAATGGAAAGACAGAAGTTGTGAATAGAAGTTTGGGAAATCTTTTGAGATGTTTAGCTGGAGACACACCAAGTAATTGGGATTATGTGTTGGCACAAGTAGAGTTTGCATACAATAATTCAGTGAATAAGAGTACTGGAAAAACACCTTTTGAGATTGTAAATGGCATACAACCGAGAGGTATATCTGATTTGAGAGATATTACTGATGAAAGAAAGAGAAGTACTAAATGAGTAAAGTTTGCTGAGTACATGAAGACATTGCATGAAGACGTGAAACAAAATTTGAAAGTAAGTAATCAGAAATACAAAGACAAAGCTAGTAGATTAAGAAGACATAAGACTATCATAGTCGGTGATGAAGTGATGGTTCATTTAAAGAAAGGTCAATTTCCTGTTGGAACAGATGGGAATCTAAAAATGAAGAAGTTTGGTCCTTGTAAGATATTGAGGAAATTTGACAATGGAAATGCATATGAGATTGAGTTACCTAATGACATGGATATATCACCTATATTCAACATTGTTGATTTGTATGACTATCATGAACTTGATGAAGACATGACAGTACCGATGAATTATCCTAAGAAACAAATGGAAGAAGTTGAGAAGATTTTGGAATAAAGAATTGCAAAAGTACAAGAGGAAAATAGTACATGGAATATCTGGTAACATGGAAGAATAGACTGATTGAAGATAGTGCATGGATTTCACAATTTGAATAGGATGTAGCTCAGATCATACTTGTTTCATGATTTAGAGAATCATTTCAAATAGCCCTAGGTGTCTGATGCAGTAGCATCTCGGGTTCTTGGCAATCTTGTGTCACCAAAAAGATGTTTGAAGTTTTCTTTATTGCTCGGTTATTTCTTTGACCAAGTTGGTTCAGTGTCGCTCAGTTCCCTTTGTTTACCAGTGTTGGTCAGTTATCTCTTTGGTGCTCGGTGAATTTCTTTGGCACTCGGTGATGCTTGTCTGGTGCCCAGTTTCCTTGCTTACCAATTTGTTTATTTTGGATTTTTGTTGAGGCCGACTTGTGCATTTAATTTGGGTCATGAATTTAATGTTGGTATCTATCATTGGAAAGTGTGTGGACCTAGATTTGGTTGTTCCTTCCATTGATGGTGGATCTGAAGGCTGACTTGGTTTGGTAGCCTCTTGTATAAATGTAGTTGTTTGGTTAGAGTTTAGGAGTCAATTTTTGGGATAGAAGATAAAAGATAGAAAATTAGAGATTGTTGGTAGATCCTCGCATATTGGAGGAATTTTGTACTTGATTGTAAGATTTGGCCTAAACTGGGAAGGCCTTATAGCCTGACATGTATGAATGAATTTGAAGATAATATATGAAAGTGATCTGCATGTTGCTTCTGTGTGTTGTTCTACAAGGTGGATCTGGTTAGGGTGTACCTTTGGCGCCTCTCCCCATTCTCCTTTACATCATCTAGGTATATAGAAATTCCTTACAACTATGTGAGAGACATGGTAGAAAGGAATGTGATCTATTTGGAATATATTAGTGTAGGAGATCAAACAACAAATATCCTTACCAAAATACTCTCCAAGGTGAAAGTTGATCACTTCCGAAAAAATCTTGGTATGGTTGAAATGTAAAATTTTGATTTGTACTAATATAATAAAGATGTTTAATGTGTAAAATTATTTATTCATATGTGTGACTTTATAACTTTGTGTACTCACCCATCTTGTGTGCATTTCTAAAAGGTGATGACTTTTTAGTTAATGAACACTTGTATTTAACATTATAAGGTGACAATCTTATAATGTTGATATCATATTGACTTGATATCATCTTGATTCATGGATGTGCCATGATTCATTATGATAGACATTATGTGATGTAATTTTAGTTAACATACCATGATAGGTGTATATAAGGAGTATGTAATGTTCTCAAGCATATTATATCCTTCATATTATGAGGTAGGTGATATGTGAAACTAGGTATCATGTGTTAGGTGATTCCTCATATCACGAGTTAGGTGATATGTAAAAATTGGTACCACATGTTAGGTGATTCCTCATATCACATGTTAATTGATAAGTCATACCATTTTACATTCACAAGTAAGGTGGTATATATGTATTCTTATGAGAAATGAGATGCATCAGATACTTTATCTTCCCTAGCTAAGAGGGAGTCTCAAATATGATAGTGCCGATAAGATAAATATATAAATGAGTGGGTATGTGTAGAATCATGGTATACCAAACTATGGCCTTAAGTGGCAATGAAAAATTAGAAAATTAGGGTTAGTCAACTTGGCGTAAAAAGTTGATCTTATGAACCTTATGTGAAAAAGTTGTAAGAATAAAATCTGTAGGAAATTGAATGTAGTTTCTAAACTACTAGCCGTTGTCTGAAATTTTTTTATCTAATTGTTTAGAATTTTAGATTTCAATGCAGTAGTACGAAAATTTCAGGGAAAAGATAAAAAGTATGTGTATGTCTAACCACCTTAATCACAATCAAATGATGATATATTTTCCCAAGATTCTAGATATAAGTAGTAGACTCATTCATGGATGTGACCCATATATTTTTGTAATTTTTTGCCAAATAAATAATTAATTATGAATTTTCTGCTACAACTTTTTTAGAATAAAAAAATCTCGTGTTTGACCACTTTAACTAATTCTAAACTTTACAAAATTGAAATTTGTTTTTCCTTATAGTAGCTGAAGCATAGAATGTGATAGATGTTTTGGATTTCAAAAAGGTTAAATGATTTGAAAGTTATAGTTATTTTTCAAACACTATGTCAATTATGACTTTAAAGATAACTCAATTGAAAAATAAGTAATAATTACTTACCGAACTCAAAATTTGATATCAATTATATTGATGGAAATCTAATAATGTCTTTAAGAAACTCTTTTCATTTCATCAATTTCAGGTGAAAAATAGTCATCAGCTACATCGTTGAAGTCTCGATATTAGAAACTATATCCTAAACATGCCTAAAGGGTTGACCACCCACGTTTGGTATTGCCCAAGCAAATACCAAGCCTAATCGGATATCCGAAACTTCCCACCTATTTTGAAATTTCAAGTGCACTACTTTTCTCAAATTCAAGTTTCATAATAAATGTATTTTTTTTATGGTAATATTAATTGTGTTGTGTATTTTTTTCAATTTTAAAATACATTTTACAAATTATTTTTTTAATATTAATATTAAATAATAATAGCATAGCATTAATATTATAATATAAATTTTTATATTAGTATGTATTATATTATTATTATTTATTTCTATATTGTATCATAGTATAATATTAACTTATTAAATATTTATATTATATGTTCAATATTATACTTAGGAGAGAGATAGAGAGAGAGAGAGAGAGAGAGAGAGAGAGAGAGAGAGAGAGAGAGAGAGAGAGAGAGAGATGATTTCCCCTCGATTGAATACAATCAATTAATTTTTTAACTTTGGGAAAGAAATTTCACACAGATGTAGAACAACCATACGCTCATCATCTATCCTAGAAACTAACTATGGCATAAAAATTTCATTTGGATTGAGAGTAGGAGAGAGAGAGAGAGAGAGAGAGAGAGAGAGAGAGAGAGAGAGAGAGAGAGAGAGAGAGAGAGAGAGAGAGAGAGAGAGAGAGATTGATTGATTTTGCAAAAATTTCAAGGAATCACGTTTTGTCTCTAGAGAAGATGAAAATCCACTTTTTGGTTAGATTTTCTCTATTACCAAAGGTATTTGCATCACCTTTTTGGTCTAACTATGGGGAGTAGTTGTTGTCAAAAGCATAAATAGAAGAAGAGACTCACAAATGAAGATGTTGAAGTGTATAGAGAAATAGATAGGGTTTCCCATTGGAGGGTTATTAAAACCTCCTTAGTAAGTTATCATTTGAGAAATGCTTGTTTGATGAGACAAACTTGTGTTGACTTGAATCTAAATCATAAAACTTTGGATAGAGAACTTGCAAGAAGAAAAAGACTTGATGATCCTATTCAAAATGATACATGGGCTTATGGTGGGAAACTTTCATGTTGTGATAAGAAGCTTATCGATGGCGTGAAGGACCAAATTCAACTATTTTGGCAATCTAACTCAGGAGTGCCACCAAATGTGAAGGATGTCTTGAAGTGGAGAATTGGTATTCGAGACCGCACCCTGCATCCCAAACATTATTTGGAGGTGAGTCAAACAATGTTATTCAAAATATTTTGTGAGACACATCCAACATTGCAAATATCACAAAGAGCTTTTGAAGCCCTAAAGCCTTTTTTGTGTGCCTCTTAAGATTCGAAATACTTGTTATTGCAAATATCATGTGGATTTTTCAACGCACCATGAATTGTTATGATCTGTTCAATCTACTTTGCATACTAGTGAAATGTTGGAGGAGTGTGGTGCAAGTGCTCTTGCAAAATCATCAAGAGATTTGCTAGATCATTTTTTATGTCCTAGAGATGATGAATGTTTCTTTTATAGAAAAGATTGCTTAAATGACAAGTTCTCATAGTGTGGTGGGCTAGTGAAGTTTGTTGAATGTTTTCATGAGAGTTGCAAACACGATTTTGGAAAGATAATTGTCCACAAAAAGGTATATGAAACCATTAAATATACATTAAAAACTGGAGGTGAAGGCTCTAGGTGTGAGTTGGTTACAAAAGAATGCAATGTAGCTAATTTTATTTCAAATTTTAGGAAGAATTTTTTTTACAAGTATCCAAGGCATAGTGACAGGTCTCAGTGGTTGGATCAATAATTCAAGATTAGTAAGGACACTTTCCTGATTGGCACTATTATATCAGTTGTTGAATTTGTAGAGAACTATACATTGCAGCCCCAAAATGAGTTGCAAGCTCAATATTACAATTCTATTCAGGTTTCTATTTTTGTGCAGATAACATCTAGACATTCCTCTCATAGTATAGAAGATGACCAAAAGATAATCAGAGAGTACTATTTTTATATGAGCGATGATAGATCACACTCATCTGAGTTTGTCCAACATTTCTTTGAGAATTATTTTAAGTGGGTGTGGGAAACTAATATTTCTATGGATAGACATCTCATTTGGTCAGATAACTGCACAGTTCAATTAAAAAATGTTCATATGTTTTATTAGTTATGTAGAATGCATGTAGAGAGAGGTGTACCTCATATTTGGAGTTTTTTTAAGGCTGGTCATGGAAAAGGGGAGCATGATGGAGTAGGTGCATGCATAAAGAGAGCTCTAGTTAAGGAGCAACTGAGGATTTCAAGTGCAGAAATCATTGATGCTCAATTCTATTGTTGATTGGTGTACTTCAACATTGTCACAGGGGGGGACTCTTGATTTAGCGGTGTGCAGATTCTTTTGGTTGGTTGAGTTGGGCACAATAGGAGATAGGATGGATTGTCAAACTATGAAAGATTCTTAAAAAATGCATTCATTTCAAAGCTCATATGCTAGTACATGGACCATTTGGACATGAGAGTTGGCTTGTTATTGTCTGAATTGTCTTCAGTGTGATTGGGATCAGTGTGAGTCAAGTGATTGGGTTGATACATGGGTTCCACATTATCTTACTCCTTTATCTCTCATAGTCTTTGTAGTAAATGATGACATGGATTGTTCACTTGACTATGACCATCTTTCAAATCTTCTACAACCAGGACATATTTTTTCATTGGTTGCACCACAAGGGAATGATGAGAGATTGAATTACTAGTTAGCACGTTGTGTAGGAGGAAAGAAAAAACTTTTACAAGTGACGATAGATGATGATATGTTCACATATCCAATAGGATCAGATGTTGTTGCGGGAACATGGTTGCGCACATATATGATTAGAAATAATGGCATTCCTATGTTTAAAGACTATGAGAAGCACAAAACCATTCTCATATATTCACACCTTGTTATAGCAACCAATGTTAAGTTGTTGAAACATCAAGGAAAACCAAAGACAAAAGAACTTTGGACTATTAGTACTACTGATCATGAAGCAATATTGAATACCCTCAAGCAGAGAGATGACCCTTCAGGCACACTTCAGTAGGTAAGTTCAACTCAAGTTGCAAGATTTTCCATGTTTATTACAATTATGTTCAATAAATTAATTGTAGTTTGTTTCTTTATTTGTTTGAGCCAATAAACTTGGTTTTGTATGTGTATTGTAAATGTATTTGGATACATATATGATAGATATAGAAGATCGAGGTGTGCATTTGATTATCCCATCTTTTATGATGGTAAATTTCACTATGCATTGTCTGGTCATGTTCTTTGGTTCATTTAAATACTTTACAAGTTCATAATCTTTTCTCAACCTATATAAACTTCTTATATTCTTTATTAATGTTTCTTCTACCTTCCAAATGCAAGGATTGGAGTGAAAAGGACACTTATTGTTTTTATATATATAGCTGTGTAATTTTCATATTTAGATGCAAAATTTTGTATGTAAAAACAACAATCGAATGTAATGTGCATAGTTAGATGCCAAATTTTGTATATAAAAACAAAAATTGAATGTAATGTGCATATTTAGATGCCAAATTTTGGATATAAAAAATTAGATGCAAAATTTGAAATATAAAAGAGACCATGGGGTTGATTTGGAAATATTAAGAGCCTACATTTGTATCAACTTAATGCCATGTAAATTGCAAAAAATGTGTTTTGTTACTATGAATGTTGTATCCTAATATAATTTGTATCATCTTAATTTTGTATCCTTACATTTGTATTGTCTCAATTCCATGTACATTTGTATCATCAAATGATGTAATAGTTGGAGTCATTGAGTCAAAATTGGTCAAATGTGTCGAAAGTAAAATGATGATTCCCAAGGGTGAAGGGATAGTGTTTGAGGATTACATCCTAACACCAAATTGACTATGCCATTAGCTTTGGTTGGGTGGGTGAATGCTAGGGACAACCTCATTTCGACCACTGAGTCACTAGAACGTTCCAAACCATGCCGGACCAAAGTGTCCCCAAGGTGCACTAAGCACAATTGGCAAGAAAACTTTCAAGGCTTGTATCTCAGACCCTGTGAGAGGTATTGATGATCTGTGAGATGCTACAAGACCAAATTTCTAAGGCCTACAATAACCTCTCTCCATTTTAGGAGATTTGAATTTGTTTGAATTTGGCACTCCAATCTCGCTTGATGCCAAAACTTGTAATGAGGGTCAGTTGAAAGTTGCACCAATGAGTTTCTTCCAAACCGTTCATCCCAGTACTAAATGGACTATGTCATTAGCTTAGGTTGGGTAGGTAAATGTTAGGGACAACCCCATTTTGACCACTGAGTCACTAGAACATTTTGGACCATGCCGAACCAAAGTGTCCCCAAGCTGCACTAAGCACAATTGGGTAGCAAAATTTCAAGGCTCATATCTCGGACCTCGTGAGAGGTATCAGTGATTAGTGAGATGCTACAGGACTACAATTTTGAGGCCTACAATAATCTCTCTCCATTATAGGAGATTCAAATTTTTTTGAATTTGGCACTCCAGTCTCGCTTGATGCCAAAACTTGTGGTGAGGGTCAATTGAAAGTTGCGCCAATGGGTTTCTTCCAAACTGTTCATCCCAGCACCGACTGGACTATGCCATTAGCTCTTCTTGGGTGGGTAAATGCTAGGGACAACCTTGTTTTGACCACTGAGTCACTAGAACATTCCAGACCATGTCAGACCAAAGTGTCCCCAAGGTGTAGTAAGCACGATTGGGTAGCAAATTTTCAAAGCTCGTATCGCAGATCCCATGAGAGGTATCCATGATTAGTGAGATGCTACAAGACCACATTTGTGAGGCCTATAATAACCACTCTCTATTCTTGGAAATTTGAATTTGACACTCCAGTCTTGCTTGATGCCAAAACTTGTAGTGAGGGTTAGTTGAATGTTGCACCACTAGATTTTTTCCAAACTATTCATCTCAAAACCGAATGGACTATGCCATTAACTCTGTTTGGGTGGGTAAACACTAGGGAAAACCTCATTTTGACCACTAAGTCACTAGAACATTCTGGATCATGCCGAACCAAAGTGTCCCCAAGGTGCACAAAGCACAATTGGGCAATGAACTTTTGAGGCTCGTATCTTGGACCCCGTGAGAGGTATCAGTGATACATGAGATGCTACAGGACTATGTTTTTGAGGCCTAAAATAAATGCTCTCCATTTTGGGAGATTCAAATTTTTTTGAATTTGGCACTCTAGTCTCGCTTGATGCCAAAACTTGTAGTGTGGGTGAGTTGAAAGGTGCACCACTGGATTTCTTCCAAACTGTTTGTCCCAGCACTGATTGGACTGTGTCATTAGCTCTGGTTAGGTGGGTAAACACTAGTGATAACTCTATTTTGACCACTAAGTCACTATAATTTTTTGGATCATGTCGTACCAAAGTGTCCCAAAGGTGCACTAAGCATGATTGGGTAGAAAACTTTCAAGGCTCATATCTTAGACCTTGTGAGAGGTATCAATGATTAGTGAGATGCTATAGGACCATGTTTCTGAGGCCTAAAATAACCTCTCTCCATTCTAGGAGATTCAAATTTTTTTGAATTTGGCACTCCATTCTCACTTGATGCCAAAAATTATAGTGAGGGTTAGTTGAAGCTTTCACCACTGGTTTTCTTCCAAACCGTTTGTCTCAACACCGAATGAATGGTGTTTTGTGTTTGTTTACAAGTTTATGTAACTATTTCATTGTTTGGAATATCATTAAGATATTATAATTGATTGATGTCGAGGAGAGGATTGCCATTGTAGGCATAGTCAACATCTAGGTTTGTAGCCAGCCTTATGTAGTGACCCTCTTGTTAGAAATTAAAGTCCACCAAGGTAACTGAGAGGAGGGGGGGGTGAATATGTTATCAGATAATTATAACCTTTATCAACTTTAATAGATTTTAACCATATAAGAAATGTAATCAACAACCATAGAAAGATATTCATGCACAATAACACAATGACACAAGATATGTTGACTAGGGAACCTCTTGATCAAAGAGTAAACCCCGGTGGGAATGATGCCCATAAAAGATGCACTAATATGAATTTTCCTTGTGAAAGGATGGACTCTATTAGGAGTCTTATGAAATATATTTAGTACACATGAATCCCTGTTAGGAGATTTTGAATCCCTGCTAAAAGATTCTAACTCTATTAGGAGTTATGGAAGATAGAAGGACCCACTGCCTAAATAGCTTTAGGGTAAGATCATCAAACTTGCTATCCAAATGATCTTTGTATTACTCAAAAGAATAATATCAAAAGATTACTAACCTCAATAATTCAATACTCCTTCTCCGACTGTGCCAAACCGCACTCACTGCTACACCAGATGTCAATTTCAGATCTTTGTACTTCACTTATCCTTTTTCAACAATTTCACTTCCACAATACACTTACATTCATATTCCATCATACTATAACAAGGAAAAAATTCCTTCCTTTATACCACACTCAAGTAATTACAAATGAGTCAGCATACAAATCACAAAATAAAAGTTTCCACATGCTACACAAAAATTACACAAAACTATGCCTTCCAATTAAAATAACTCGTCACTCATGTGACCTCAAAGTTTGCACTGTCAACCACATCACTAACAACATGTCTTCAAATTCTCTCAAACTACAAATAACCAGATTCTATCTCAATTAGGAGATATCATCCGATCACTACAAACCGCTACTCAGGAACACTGCCTGAATACTGCTTCCACAAAAATGCTCATAACTTCCATGAAAAAATGAATTTCTATCTACACTCTTAATCATGAACATATAACACAACATAGAATAATTCCTTAACATCACATAGCTTGATCTCTAATAACCCACATGTGCTAACCAAAATATTGTTTGCTCCTCTGCTAATCTTCAGTAGATCATTGTGTTGACATCAATGACAATCACAGTCATGAATGCAACAACAACTGCTATAGAATGGTTGCTAATACTCTGATAGGATATATTCAACATTCATTCCTAACAATCTCCCCCATTGGCATTGATGGAAACATAGATGAAAAACATCCAATGTTCCATAAATCCAACACTATAACACTACTTCTCTGAAAAATACTTCAAGTCCTCTTCAATAATCAAATCTTGCTTTGTTTTCCTATTTAGTTCTCTCCAATAGCTGGTACAAATGGTTTTTCATGTACACCTCTCCCCCATTGACATCAATGATAGAAATTTCATCATTATGTCAACAAAAACTCTAATGTCAAAAGACACTATTTCAGAAAATACATTCACTAGAGTCCTCATGACTCAACTCAGATACAGATACTCCCCCATAAAGGAAGTACCAACATCTAGTCCAGAAGAAAGATAGGGCTCATATACCACTGGACAGATGTAACAATCTTTATCACTTCTCAAAAGTAGGCTGGGGCATAACCCTAAGCATACCTCTGAGATACTCAAATGTATCCTTAGGAAAAGCTTTTGTAAATATGTCTGCAATCTTCTCCTTTGTGCTTATGTATTCAAGTCTGACTTCTTTCTCAGCAAATTTCACTCTTACTACATGATACTTTATCTCTATATGCTTTGTCTTACAATGTAATACATGATTCTTAGACATACTAACTATACTGGTGTTATAACAATGTATAACAATAGGCTCAAAATTTTTTATTCCAATATCCTTCAGCATCTGCTTCATCCAAATTATCTAGTTACAATTGTTTGTTGCTGCTACATACTCTACTTTTGTTGTGCTTTGTGAAATACAATTCTGCTTCTTGCTTAGCCAAGAAACCAATCTTCCTCAAAGGAAAAATGCTCCACCACTGGTGCTCTTTTTATCATCGACACTATCTCCCCAATTAGCATCTGTATATGCACATAGGTTAAAATCATCAAATTTTTCATACCATAATCCGTACTCAATTGTGCCTCTTAAATATCTCAGTATCCTCTTCACTACTGCATAATGTGATTCTGTAGGTTTAGCTTGAAATCTTGCTACAATTCCAACTGAGTGTGTTATATCAAGTCTTATATGTGTCAAGTATTGCAATCCTCCATTCATAGATCTGTACTTCTTCTGTTCTACTACAGGAGTCTCATATGTGTTACATAACTTATGTCCAGTTACCATAGGTGTTCCAACTAGTTTACAGTTCTCCATTCCGAATCTCTTTAACAAATCATTCAAATACTTTGTATGACTTATAAAGATACCATCACTATTCTATGTTATCTGCAATCCCAAAAAATATTTCATTTCACTAATCATACTCATTTCAAATTTAGTCTTCATTTCATCTACAAATTTATCACTGTCTTCATCTTGTCCTCCAAAAATGATATCATAAAAAAAAAAAACTACAACCAACAAACCATTTTCAATTTCTTTTGTGTACAGGTTGCTATCAACTGTTCCTTTTTTAAATACTAATTTTATAAAATACTTGTGCAATCTTGCATACTAAGTTCTAGGTGCTTGCTTTAGTCCATATAAAGCTTTCTTTAGTTTACATACCATGTCTCCTTGAGTTAAAGGAAAACCTTTAGGCTGTGCAATGTCAACTTCATCTTCAACCTCTCCATTCAGAAATGCTGACTTCACATCCATCTGATATACTTTCAACTTCTTAAAAGCTACATAAGCCAAAAACATTCTTACTGGTTCAATTCTTTCTACTAGTGCAAAAGTTTCTTCATATTCAATTCCTTGTTGTGAGTATCCTTTACATACCGATCTTCCATTGCTTCTTGTTACTTCTCCTTGTTCATTCATCTTGTTTCTAAATACCCATTTTGTTCCTATAACATTCTTATCTTTAGGTCTAGGGACCAATTCCCATGTCTTGTTCTTTTCAATCGGATCTAGTTCTTCTTTCATAGCTTTAATCCAATTTTCATCTTCACAAGCTTCACTAGTAGAGTTAGGTTCAATTTGAGAAATCAAACATAACTATTCTTGTACTTTATTTCTAGTCTGAACTCCTCTATCTATTCTTCCAATAATCTTCTCAACAGGATGATTCCTTGATAAATTCTTGTTAGGTGTCACTGTCTCAGATCTCACTTCAAGTGTTGGTTCTTCAATTACCTCATTGTGGCTTTCATTCAACAAATCACTGTCAGTTTCATAGACTAATTTAGTAGTCTCAATATTAGATCTAGGATGAGTTCCTTCATCTGATTCATAATCAAGCATTATTTCCTAAATTTTAAACTTTTCATCAACTTTAACATTTGCACTCTCAACAATAGTCTTAGTTCTCTTATTGTAATGTCTATAAGCTTTTATTTTCAAAGAATATCCAAGAAATATACCTTCATCACTTCTAGGATCAAACTTTCCAATCTCATCATCTCTTTTTATATAACATTTGCTTCCAAAATATCTAAAATACTTAATTGAGGGTGCATGTCCAAACCATAGTTCATAGGGTGTCTTGTCTATGTCTTCTCTAATTTGTACTCTATTCATTGTATACACTATTGTGTTCACTACTTCTCTCCAGAATATCTTCGCTAAGTCATTCTCAAATAACATAGCTTTTGTTGCTCCAGTCACTGATTTGTTTCTTCTTTCTACAATACCATTTTGTTCAGGTGTCCTAGGGGCTGAAAATTGTCTCTTAATACCATTCACTTCACAAAAGGTGTTAAATTCTATAGAAGTAAATTCTCCACCTCTATTTGATCTTAAACATTTAATCTTCATTCCAGATTCATTTTGAACTTTATTCTTAACGACCTCAAACTTATCAAATGCTTCAGATATTTCTTTAAGAAATACAATCCACATCATTCTTGTAAAATCATCAACAAGAATCATAAAATACCTTTCTCCATAGAATTCTCTAGTCCTTTTAGGACCTCTAAAGTCTGTATGAACAATCTCCAACTTCTATGTTGTTGTAAAATTCTTACTGGGAAATGAGCTTCTCTTCTATTTAGCCATCACACATTCCTTGCACGTCCTGTTAGTAGGGTTCATAATTCTAGGAAAATCTCTTACTGCAAGTGTAGTACTCACTTTTACAATGTTATCAGAATTTATATGACAAACAATTTTGTGCCATAGCCAACTATCATCAATATTTATAATCAAGCATGTCATCTTAGTACGATTCAACTAAAATACATTACCTCTGGTTCTAGATCTAGTACTAATCAAATTTCCATCATTGTCTTTTATCACACAAGTTTTCTCAGTAAACCAAACTTGATATACCTTATCACCTAACTATCCAACAATCAAAAGATTATGTTTCAAACCATCCACAAAGTAAACATCATTAGTATTAGTCTTTCCATCAAGAGTAATAGATGATATACCTTTAATAAAATAAGGTGCATTATTTCCAACTCTAACAACTCCTCCATCATAATTGTTAAAATTTATGAACTTTTTCATGTCTCTAGTCATATGATGTGAACAACCACTATCTATAATCCAATCAGCTTTCTTTTCAACTTGAAAAACTAGGGATTTTTCTTCCTTAACCTCTATTTTAGGATTTTCTTCTTTAATTGCTACAAATCCTATATCATCATTATTCTTAGTATCCCTTTCACTTAAGGTTCTCTCTATACTAGCTTCAATTTCTTCATCATTAGCAGAATAACATTCCTTAGATCTTCTAGGCTTAAATTTTTTTTTGTACATCTTAACTCTCTAACGACATTTAGATGCAAAATGACCATGTTCTAGACATGTCCAACATTTAAAATTTTTCTTACCATCTGGTTCTCTTTTCACAAGCAAGGCAATACCTTCTTCAATCTTCCCGTCCTCTTCATTTCTAGATTTGTTGCTGCCAGCATAACCTCTACTCACACTAATTCTTCTTGATAAAGTAGGGAAAACACTAAGAGCATTTAATGTTGTCTCCATTCTAGGTAAGTCTCCTGATAACCTCAAGTTCATTTCTATTGCTTCCAATCTTCCAAGAAGAGTCTTTCTTGTAAATTTCATAGTAGAAGGTATAACTTGTTCAATCATTTGTGTTGTCTGCTTAAATGCAGGAGTCAATGTCCTCAAAATTTTCCATATCACTTCATTCTTCGTCTTTGTTCCTCCACAAGATTTTATACCTGCAACAATTTCTAACATTCTACCAATGTAGCTTCTAACAAATTCATCTTCCATCATTCTTATATCTTCAAATGAAGATATCCAATTATGTAATCTGACTTTCTTTGCATGTTCATCACCTTCAAAAGTAGACTATAAAGCTAACCAAATTTTATAAGATATTTTCAAATATTTTACCTGACTATACTCATTCTCTGGAAGGGCTGCAAAAAGTGCTTCCATGACAAGTATGTTACACATGAATAGATCTCTTTCATCAGTAGTACATGTTTTAATATTATCCTCATCAATGACAGTCTTCTCATTCTTAGTAATCAACCAATAACCTAGTCCTAAACATAGTAAATGTGTCTTCATCTTTTCTTTCTAGCTGTCAAAATTCACTCCATCAAATTTAGGGCTTTCTTTCTTGAAATTCACAATGGATCTCCTTAAGCTGTTAAAGTTCTCTTTCAAGGACCTACAGCTCTGATATAAATTGTTATAAAGTAAAGTCCACCAATATAACTGAGAGAGGGAGGGTGGGGGTGAATCAGTTATCAGATAATTATAACCTTTATCGACATTAATAGATTTTAACCATATAAGCAATGTAATCAGAAACCATAGAAATATATTCATGCACAATAACACAATGACACAAGATATGTTGACTAGGGAAACTCTTCATCAAAGAGTAAACCCCAGTGAGAATGATGCCCACAAAAGATGCACTAATATGAATATTCCTTGTGAAAGGAAGGACTCTGTTAGGAGTCTTATGAAATGCATTTAGTACATATGAATCCTTGTTAGGAGATTTTGAATCCCTGCTAAAAGATTCTAACTCTGTTAGGAGTTATCGAAGATAGAAGGACCCACTGCCCAAAGAGCTTCAGGGTAAGATCACTGAAATCACTGTCCAAATGATCTTTGTATTACTCAGAAGAATAATACCAAAAGATTATTGACCTCAATAATTCAATACTCCTTCTCTAACTATGCCAAGCCGCACTCACTGCTACATCAAGTCTCAATTTTAGATCTTTGTACTTAACATATCCTTTTTAAACAATTTTGCTTCCACAATACACTTACATTCATATTCCATCATATTACAACAAGTAAAACATTCCTTCCTTTATACCACACTCATGTAATTAAAAATGAGTCAGCATATAAATTATAAAATAAAAGTTTCCATACGCTACACAAAATTGTCAGCTTCCAATTAGAGTAAATCTTCACTCATGCAACCTCAAAGTTTGCATTGTCATCCACATCACTAAAAACATGTCTTCAACTACTCTCAAACTACATGTAACCAGATTCTATCTCAATTAGGATATATCATCTGATTACTACACACTACTACTCAGGAACACTGCTTAAATATTGCTTCCACCAAAATGCTTATAATATCCATGACTAAATGAATATCTATCTATGCTCTTAATCATGAACACATAACACAACATAGAATAATTCCTTAACATCACATAGCTTGATCTTTAATATCCCACGTGTGCTAACCAAAACATTGTCTGCTCCTCTACTAATCTTCAGTAGATCACTATGTTGACATCAATGACAATCATAGTCATGAATGCAACAAGTGCTACAGAATGGCTGCTAATACTCCCATAGGATATATTCAACATTCATTCCTAACAATCTCCTCCATTGGCATTAATGGCAAAATAGATGAAAAACATCCAATGTTCCATAAATCCAACACTGTAACACTGCTTCTCTGAAAAATACTTCAAGTCCTCTTCAATAATCAAATATTTCTTTGTTTTCCTATTTAGTTCTCTCCAACAGATGGTAAAAATGGTTTTTCATGTACACTTCTCCCCCATTGACATCAATGATAGAAATTTCATCATTATGTCAACAACAACTCTAATGTCAAAAGACACTGTTTCAGAAAATACATTCACTAGAGTCTTCATGACTCAGCTCAGATACAGGTACTCCCCTATAAAGGAAGTACCAACATCTAGTCCAGAAGAAAGATAGAGCTCACATATCACTAGATCGATGCAAAAATCTTCATCACTTCTCAAAAGTAGGCTGGGACATAACCCTAAGCATACCTCTCAGATACTCAAATGTATCCTTAGGAAAAGCTTTTGTAAATATGTCTGCAATCTTCTCCATTGTGCTTATGTATTCAAGTCTGACTTCTTTCTCAGCAACTTTCTCTCTTACTACATGATACTTTATCTCTATATGCTTTGTCTTACAATGTAATACATGATTCTTAGACATACTAACTGTACTAGTGTTTTCACAATGTATAACAATAGGCTCAACAAATTTTATTCCAATATCCTTAAACATCTGCTTCATCCAAATTATCTGGTTACAATCATTTTCTGCCACTACATACTCTGCTTCTGTTGTGCTTTGTGAAATACAATTCTTCTTCTTGCTTAGCCAAGAAACCAATCTTCCTCCAAGGAAAAATGTTGTGCTTTGTGAAATATAATTCTGCTTCTTTCTTAGCCAAGAAAACACTGGTGCTCTTTTTATCATCGACATTGCCTTCCCAATCAACATCTGTATATGCACATAGGGTAAAATCATCATATTTTTCATACCATAATCCATACTCAATTATGCCTCTTAAATATCTCAGTATCCTCTTCACTATTGCATAATGTGATTCTCTAGGTTCAGCTTGAAATCTTGCTACAATTCCAACTGAGTGTGCTATATCAAGACTTATATGTGTCAAGTATTGCAATCCTCCATTCATAGATCTATACTTCTTCTATTTTACTACAGGAGTCTCATATGTGCTAGATAACTTATGTCCAGTTACCATAGGTGCTCCAACTAGTTTACAATTCTCCATTCTGAATCTCTTTAACAAATCATTCAAATACTTTATATGACTTACAAAGATACCATCACTATTCTATGTTATCTGCAATCCCAAAAAATATTTCATTTCACCAATCATACTCATTTCAAATTTAGTCTTCATTTCATCTGCAAATTTATCACTATCTTAATATTCTTCTCCAAAAATGATATCATCAACAAAAATAACTACAACCAACAAACCATTTTCAATTTCTTTTTTGTACAGGTTTCTATTAGCTGTTCCTTTTGTAAATCCTAATTTTATCAAATACTTATGAAATCTTGCATACTAAGTTCTAGGTGCTTGCTTTAGTCCATATAAAACTTTCTTTAGTTTACATACCATGTCTCCTTCTTGAGTTAAAGGAAAACCTTTAGGCTGTACAATGTCAACTTCTTCTTCCAACTCTCCATTCAGAAATACTAACTTCACATCCATCTGATATACTTTCAACTTCTTAAAAGCTACATAAGCCAAAAACATTCTTACTGGTTCAATTCTTTCTACTAGTGCAAAAGTTTCTTCATAGTCAATTCCTTCTTGTTGTGAGTATCCTTTACATACCAATCTTCCATTATTTCTTATTACTTCTCCTTGTTCATTCATCTTGTTTCTAAATACCCATTTTGTTCCTATAACATTCTTATATTTAGGTCTAGGGACCAATTCCCATGTCTTGCTCTTTTCAATTTGATCTAGTTCTTCTTTCATAGCTTTAATCCAATGTTCATCTTCACAAGCTTCACTAGTAGGTTTAGGTTCAATTTGAGAAATCAAACATAACTATTCTTGTACCTTATTTCTAGTCTGAACTCCTCTATCTATTCTTCCATTAATCTTCTCAATAGGATTATTCCTTGATAAATTCTTGTTAGGTGTCACTATCTCAGATCTCACTTTAGGTGTTGGTTCTTCAATTACCTCATTGTGGCTTTCATTCAACAAATCATTGTCAGCTACATAGAATAATTTAGTAGTCTCAATATTAGATCTAGGATGAGTTCTTTCATCTGATTCATAATCAAGCATTATTTCCAAAATTTTGAACTTTTCATCAACTTTGACATTTGCGCTCTCAACAATAGTCTTAATTCTCTTATTGTAATGTCTATAAGCTTTTCTTTTCAAAGAATATCAAAGAAATATACCTTCATCACTTCTAGGATCAAACTTTCTAATGTCATCATCTCTCTTTATATAATATTTTCTTCCAAATTTTCTAAAATACTTAACTGAGGGTGCATGTCCAAACCATAGTTCATAGGGTGTCTTATCTATGTCTTCTCTAATTTGTACTCTGTTCATTGTATAGACTATTGTGTTCACTTCTTCTCTCCAGAATATCTTCACAAAGTCATTCTCAAATAACATAAATCTTGTTGCTTCAGTCACTGATTTGTTTCATCTTTCTACAATACGATTTTGTTCAAGTGTCCTAGGGGCTGAAAATTGTCTCTTTATACCATTCACTTCAAAAAAGGTGTTAAATTCTCTAGAAGTAAATTCTCCACCTCTATCCGATCTCAAACATTTAATCATCATTCTAGATTCATTCTAAACTTTATTCCTAATGACCTTAAACTTATCAAACGCTTCAGATGTTTCTTTAAGAAATAAAATCCACATCATTCTTGTAAAATCATTAACAAGAATCATAAAATACCTTTCTCCATAGAATCCTCTAGTCCTTGTAGGACCGTTGAAGTCTGTATGAACAATCTCCAACTTCTATGTTGTTGTAAACTTCTTATTGGGAAATGAGCTTCTCTTCTATTTAGCCATCACACATTCCTTGCACATCATGTTAGTAGGCTTCATAATTCTAAGAAAATCTCTTATTGCAAGTGTAGTACTCACTTTTACAATGTTATCAGAATTTATATGACAAAAAATTTTGTGCCATAGCCAACTATCATCAATATTTATAATCAAGCATGTCATCTTAGTAGGATTCTACTGAAATACATTACTTTTGGTTCTAGACCAAGTACCAATCAAATTTCTATCTTTGGGTTTTATCACACAAGTTTTCTCAGTAAACCAAACTTGATATACCTTATCAACTAATAGTCCAAGAATCAAAAGATTATGTTTCAAACCATCCACAAAGTAAACATCATTAGTATTATTCTTTCCATCAAGAGTAATAGATCCTATACCTTTAATAAAACAAGGTGCATTTTTTCCAACTCTAACAACTCCTCCATCATAATTGTTAAAATTTATGAGCTTTTTCATGTCTCCAATCATATGATGTGAACAACCACTATCTATAATCCAATCAACTTTCTTTTCAACTTGAGAAACTAGGGCCTTTTCTTCCTTAACCTCTGTTTTATGATTTTCTTCTTTAATTGCTACAAATCCTATATCAGATCATTATTCTTAGTATCCCTTTCACTTAAGGTTCTCTCTATACTAGCTTCAATTTCTTCATCATTAGCATAATAACATTCCTTAGATCTTCTAGGCTTAAAATTGTTTCTACACTTCTTAACCCTCTTAGGACATTTAGATGCAAAATGACCATATTCTAGACATGTCCAACATTTTCTTACCATCTGGTTCTCTTTTCAAAAGCAAGGCAATACCTTCTTCAATCTTCCCATCTTCTTCATTTCTAGATCTGTTGCTACCAGCATAACCTCTACTCACACTAATGCTTCTTGATAAAGTAGGGAAAACATTAAGAGCATTTACTATTGTCTCCATTCTAGGTAAGTCTCCTGATAACCTCAAGTTCATTTCTATTGCTTCCAATCTTCTAAGAAGAGTCTCTCTTGTAAAGTTCATAGTAAAAGGTATAACTTGTTGAATCATTTGTGTTGTCTGCGTAAATGCAGGAGTCAATGTCCTCAAAATTTTCCATATCACTTCATTCTCCGTCTTTGTTCCTCCACAAGATTTTATACCTGCAAAAATTTCTAGCATTCTACCAATGTAGCTTCTAACAGATTCATCTTCCATCATTCTTATATCTTCAAATGCAGATATCCAATTATGTAATCTGACTTTCTTTGCATGTTCATCACCTTCAAAAGTAGACTATAAAGCTAACCAAATTTTATGAGATGTTTTCAAATATTTTACCTGACTGTACTCATTCTCTAGAAGGGCTGAAAAAAGTGCTTCCATGACAAGTATGTTACACATGAATAGATCTCTTTCATCATTAGTACATGTTTTAATATTATCCTCATCAATGACAATCTTCTCATTCTTAGTAATCAACCAATAACCTAGTCCTAAACATAGTAAATGTGTCTTCATCTTTTCTTTCCAACTATCAAAATTCACTCCATCAAATTTAGGGCTTTCTTTCTTGAAATTCTCCATGGATCTCCTTAAGCTGTTAAAGTTCTCTTTCAAGGACCTCTTGCTCTAATAGCAATTGTTATAAAGTAAAGTCCACCAATATAACTAAGAGAGGGGGGGTGGGGGTGAATCAGTTATCAGATAATTATAACCTTTATCAAATTTAATAGATTTTAACCATATAAGCAATGTAATCAGCAACCATAGAAAGATATTCATGCACAATAACACAATGACACAAGATATGTTGACTAGGGAAACTCTTGATCAAAGAGTAAACCCCGGTGGGACTGATGCCCACAAAAGATGCACTAATATGAATATTCCTTGTGAAAGGATGGACTCTATTAGGAGTCTTATGAAATACATTTAGTACATATGAATCCCTATTAGGAGATTTTGAATCCTTGCTAAAAGATTCTAACTCTGTTAGGAGTTATTGAAGATAGAAGGACCCACTGCCGAAAGAGCTTCAGGGTAAGATCACTGAACTCACTGTCCAAATGATCTTTGTATTACTCAAAAGAATAATATGAAAAGATTATTGACCTCAATAATTCAATACTCCTTCTCTAACTATGCCAAGCTGCACTCACTGCTACATCAGATCTCAATTTTAGATCTTTGTACTTCACATATCCTTTTTCAACAATTTTGCTTCCACAATACACTTACATTCATATTCCATCATATTACAAAAAGGAAAACATTCCTTCCTTTATACCACACTCAAGTAATTAAAAATGAGTCGGCATATAAATTATAAAATAAAAGTTTCCATACGCTACACAGAATTTTCAGCTTCCAATTAGAATAACTCTTCACTCATGCGACCTAGAAGTTTGCACTATCATCGACATCACTATAAAGATGTCTTCAACTACTGTCAAAATACAAATAAATAGATTCTATTTGAATTAGGGGATATCATCTCATTATCACAAACCACTACTTAGGAACACTGCCTGAATACTGCTTCCACCAAAATGCTCATAACTTCCATGAATAAATGAATTACTATCTACACTCTTAATCATAAACATATAAAACAGCATAGAATAATTCCTTAACATCACATATCTTGATCTCTAATATCCCATGTGCTCTAACCAAAACACTTTCTGCTCCACTGCTAATCTTCAATAGATCACTATGTTGACATCAAATACAATCACAATCATGAATGCAACAACAACTGCTACAGAATGGCTACTAATACTCCCATAGGATATATTCAACATTCATTCCTAATACCTCCCACCCCTATGGTAACTATAACTTGGTGGGAGAGGTCTAAACATTTATATTTCCTTGTATATTAGTAGTTGAATGTAGGGAAAGTGGAAGAAGGGGAGAAGAGGCAGAGACAGACCTGGTAAACATACAATGAAAGGGTGCATTTGAAAGCACCAGTATTCATTTTGGAATACCTGATGAAGGGAGAGGGCATATGATGATTGAAGATATCTATAGGGATGTATTTTAAGGGTTTAGGACCTTTATAGGGCTGGAGAGTTGCAGGTAAGGGTAGTTTCCCTAAAACCCTAAGCTAATTAGGCCTAGATGGAGAGCTAGAGGGTGGAGAAAGTCTTCACTAGTCAAATGATGAAGGACTAAGATTGAGATGAATTTAGTAACTCTGTAAAGGATATTAAAAAATTTAAATATCTTGTTAGGTTGTTTGGAGAGTAATTTTTTGATTTTAGTGTTTGTAGGGCTACTAGACAGGCCTAGAAAGACTATATAAGAGAAATGGAATGAATTTGAGGTGATTGGAGTGAATGGGAAGTTGGAACATGGTAATTAGACCATGATAAGATGGTCTATGGTGTTGGGATCAAGGTGAGACGTCTAGTTGGAGTTTTGGTATGGTGGAGGCACTAGGTGCACTAGGTAGCAGTCTATTTGACCCTTGAGTTAAGACTAACTCCTTGAGTAGATTCCAAGATGCTTGTAGAATCCTCAAGTTGAGTTGAGTTCCATGAGGGGATAGTAGAGGGCTCTACATCAGATTTTCTTGGTTGAGGGCATCAGATACAAATGAATAGAATGTAGTACATAAATTTTGAATTCACTTAAATGATGAATTACATGTGTGAACACACATAGCACATAAAGCATACACATAAATTTGATTAATTCATCAAGCATACATGTAGCACATATTTTATAAAGCACACCACATGAATTCACTTAAGTCATGCACATAGCTCATACACATGAATTTAGGTTATGAAGAATGTACTTGAATATACATGAATATACTAAAGGCATAAATTGTACACATGAGTACATACACACAAGCATATTTACATACTAACAATGAATAAATGAACACACAATTAAAAAATTGGATCGAATATCAAGTTTCATATATATCAAAATGAACACTAATTTTGTACATATTTACATGTCAACATATCTAGATACAATGTGGCATATGCCATCTCAAAATGTGTCATATGACATCTAAAAATAAGAAGTTCAACTACAAAATTTTCTAGGACATCCTATTCTACTTGTGGATCATTAAAATGTAGCCTCTTTGAAGTAATCTTTGGCTTTGATGGATCCTGCATTGAAACACAAAAGTGAAACCCCAAGTTAGATTAAAATTTAGAATCATAGTCGACAATAATAAACAAAATTTAAACTAAAATTGAACTCTCATATGCCTTGCCTCTCTGTCTCCTCCCACGGATAGGAGACCTATTATATGTCCTTGGTAGTGCAGGAACAATGCCACCAATGTCGACTCAGACCTGTATATGTTTTCAAACATGAGATTGATCTATGATTTATACTATTTATTGTTAAATACTTTCAGTAGAAAATATATGTTTACAAAATAACTGATTTATCATTAAAACTTACTTGTGTTGAACTTTCTTCAGGAAATGTTGGCTGAGTCATCAGTGATATAAACCCTTGGCATTCTACCTCCCTGAAACAAGGAGTGACCTAAAAAAGTCAAACAGATACTTCATACTATCATAACTTGATCATATTATATATACTTGATAGTAAAATACACACAAATAACTTTAGAAATATATGTACCATAGGTCTATCACTGTGAATGGATATGCATGTGAGTCTATCATGACGATAGGGTCTCATGATATCATCAGATGCCACTCTCTTTCGAATAAACTATGTAAATAAAAAATGAGTACCCACAACTGACAAGTATCCATGTATGCATAAACAAACTAAATTACTTAATTACCTTTCCCTTGTCAATTCCAGACACCTACACCCCCTCACATTGCCCCCTAATGGCAACTGGTGACACTTGCATCAGTATGTAATAAGATAATCGTAAAAATTAGAAAACAATGTACATATACTATTATATAATAATTCAAGGAAGTTACCAAAGAGTACATTAAAACATATGTACCATGGAGCTGTCAAGGCTAAATGACATGGCCGAAAGCGTGGACCCCTCCACCTGTACCATCTCCTCCTCTGTCATCAACTGAACATAGATGTAACACATAAAAAAAATAAGCGGGAATTATTATAATAAAATTCTACTAAAAATATGAATGATAAAATTTAAATACAATGTAAAAAGTGAACTATTTTCCCCTTACCATAATAGTAGGAGTCCATGGCACTGTATTCCCCTGATGCACATCTTCATGAGGTGCTTTCAGTTCCTGTAGTGTGCTGTGTAGAACCGTCCACCTTGAAGACACAATTATATGCATCACTATCATTTAGAGGACCTAAGCATAGATTCTTGCACATAATGCATGTGTGGGGCACATAAACATGTGAGCTCTGTGGAGGATGTGGAAGGGCCAGAAGCATCAACACGAGGAGGGGCAACAATGACATGCTCTATGTAACTAGTAGATCACTCAAGGTGTGAATGGCTCGAATAGTCTATGAGTCGGCCTTAGCAATAATGTCAAGATGTTTGCATGGTGGGAGGTCATGAAATCTCAGGAGGGGGGGACATATGTGCAGGATTTCACCCCATTATGCCCAGGGCCTATCCTGAGGAGCACCTAAAC
>BSBK01014170.1:0-12500 GCA_027943335.1 Chamaecyparis obtusa
AAACTATGGTCTTTGGCAAACCATGAAGTCTCACCACTTCTCTGAAAAACAATTCTGCTACATGAACAGCATCATTAGTCTTCTTGCAGGGAATAAAATGTGCCATCTTGAAAATCTATCAACTACCACAAAAATTGAATCGTGTCCCTGCTGAGTCCTCGGTAAACCAAGAACAAAATCCATGCTGATATCCTCCCAAGGCTTCTCTGGTATAGATAATGGCTGATACAACCCTGTCTTCTCCTTCACTCCTTTTGCCATCTGACATACTCTGCAATTCTGTACAAACTTCTTCACATTTTGCTGCAACTGTGGCCAATAATAATTCTCACTAACCAAACCAAGGGTTTTGTCACGACCAAAATGTCCAGCCAATCCTCCGCTATGCTTCTCCTTGATGAGATTCTCCCTCATAGAACTTCGTGGAATGCACAACTGACTCCCTCTGAATAGCATATCATCCTGGATGATGAAATCCAACCATTTCGTCCTGTCTAGAGTAACAGGTTCTGTACAAGCTTTCCAAGCTTCACCAAAATCAGGATCTTCTGGATACAAATTTTTGAGTTCCTTGAACCGAACCACTTCAATCTGCATTTCTGTCAGCAATAGTTGCCTTCTGCTAAGAGCATCTGCAACCCTGTTAGACTTTCCACTTCTGTGTTTCAAAACAAATGTATAGCTCTGCAAAAACTCAACCCATTTCAAATGCCTTTGATTCAATTTTCCTTGACTATTCAAATATTGCAAAGCTTGATGATCAGTATACAAAACAAACTCTTTAGGAAGTAGATAATGTCTCCACTTCTTTAATGCCTGAACTATAGCGTAAAATTCTTGATCATAAACAGAATATTTCCTCTTGGCATCATTTAACTTCTCACTGAAATAAGCAACAGGTTTACCTTCTTGGCTCATAACAGCTCCTATTACAGTACCACTAGCATCACAATCTACTTGAAACACCTTATTGAAATCTGGAAGTGCTAAAACAGGTTGTTCTGTAACTTTTTGTTTCAATAATTGAAAACTCTTTTCTGCTCCTTTAGTCCACTTAAACTCTTTTCTATCCCCTCTCATTGTTTCAGTCAAGGGTCCACAAATACTTCTAAAATTTCTGAGAAACTTTCTGTAAAAGCTAGCTAGACCATGAAAAGATCTTACCTCAGTAGCACTCCTTGGAGTAGGCCATTCAAGGATAGCCTGTACCTTCTCTCGGTCTATTTTTAGACCTTCTCCTGAAACTACAAACCCCAAATACACCAACTCTTTCTTCACAAAACTGCACTTCTTCAAATTAATCAACAATTTCTCTTCTCTCAACTTCTCAAATACCATACGAATATGCATCATATGCTCATCCAATTTCTTACTAAAGATCAAAATATCATCTAGGTAAACAATGACAAACTTACACAAAAATTCTTTCAGAACCTTGTTCATGAGACGCATAAAAGTGCTCGGTGCATTGTTTAGCCCAAAAGGGCATGACTAACCACTCATATAGTCCTTCCTTTGTCTTGAAGGAAGTCTTCCATTCATCTCCTTCTCTGACCTGAATCTGATGATATCCACTTTTCAGATCTATCTTTGAAAAATACATAGCTCCACTCAAACAGTCCATAATATCATCCATTCGTGGCAATGGAAACCTGTACTTGATTGTGATCTTGTTTATTGCCCTAGAATCTGCACACATCCTCCATTCTCCATTCTTCTTTGGTGCTAATACCGCTGGTACAGCACAGGGACTTAGTCTCTCACGGATCAATCCTTTCTGTAACAACTCATGTACTTGTCTGTTCAACTCTTCACTTTCTGCAGGTGTCATTCTGTGTGCTGCCTTGTTCGGCAAACTCGCTCCTGGGATCAAGTCCATCTGATGACTAATCTTCCTGACTGGTGGTAATCCATCAGGCACATTATCGGATACAATATCCTGAAACTCATTCAACAAATCTGCAACTTCTACAGGAACATCTTCTACTTTCTCTTTACCAGCTTTTGGAATTAAAGCACAACATACATGCTCATGCCTCATACCATCTAGAAAATTTCTTCCATCAACAAAAGTTATCCTTGCATTACCACATACCTTTTCTTCAGTCTCCTTCAATGGTTTTAGCTTATGCCGCACTCCATCCTTTGTCAGGGAATAGGTATTCGCACGACCATCATGTACAGCACATCTGTCAAATTGCCATGGTCTACCCAACAACATATGACATGCATCCATAGATATGATATCACACAATACCTCATCTTGGTATCCGCCAATCTTGAACTTCACCAGGCATTGTTCATTGACCATGACCTTGTGGTCATCCTGTACCTAGGCAATCCGATATGGATGTGGGTGTTTCCTGTCTCTTGAGCTTCAACTTTGTGACCATCTCTTCTGACACCAATATTGTTAGTGCTTCCACTATCAATAATCACATCACAACATTTACCTTCACACTTAAACCTGGTGCGAAACAGGCTCCTCCTTTGCTCAGGTTCATTCTCAACGCTCAACAGGACTCTTCTGTTAATCAAAGTTTCTCCTCTTTCAGCATCTTCAGAATTTGATGATCTGGCATCTTCATCTACATGTGCAACTCTGGCCTGGCCTTCATTTCTCCTGTCTGTTTTGCCTTGGCACTGAGGACATTCAAATGACCTATGACCTTCTTCTCCACAGTGAAAACATGTTCCACGGAAGCCTCCTCTTCCAGATCCTTGTCCTCTTCCTCTTCCTCTCTGATCTCTATTATTCTGATCCTGGAAGTGATTGGAATTATTTCCTTGCTGATTTTGACTACTACTGGCCTCATCCTACTTTTTCGGATCTTCATTTCGGCCACCGTATGACCGTCCACCAGATCATCCACCACGACCTCTTCCATTTTGTCTGCTCTCAAACTTCTTGTTCAGCTTTACCTCTACTTTTAGGGCAAACTGGTATGCCTCTTCAATACTGTTCATTCGAACCAGATTCAGCTCCTCCTGAATGCTTGGCCTTAACCCATTAAGGTATCGGGCAACTTTCTCCTTATCAGCTTCTGCATGGCCTGTTCTGATGAGAAGTCGATAGAACTCCTCTGTATACTCCTGAATAGATCTTCCTGCTTGCTTCAAACTCTGCATTTTCTTCAATAGATCAAGCTTATAATCAACAGGAATGAACTGTCGCTTCAATTTATCCACCATTCGATCCCATCTTGTGATTTTATCTTTCCCTCTTCTATTTCGCTCCAACTGAATTTCTTGCCACCAGATCTTCGCATGACCTTTCAATCTAAGCCTTCGCAAATTTGACCCTATCAGGATCATCAACATCTTTCGTACTCAAAATATTCCTCACATTCATTGATCCAGTCAATCAATTCCTCTGGGTTAAGATTTTCAGAAAATATAAGAACCTCAATCTTAGGTCTTTTCCCAATCTTGGAAATGGCCCGAAAAAGTCTTTCTTCCTCCTGGTTCACAATTTCGGCTTCTCCTTCTTGATATTCTTCTTCGGCTTCATCCTCGCTTTCGTTTCTGACATTGAGATTCATTCCTCTGTGAATCTCTTCTTGCAATGCTCGCACTTGTCCTCTGCAGCTCTCTAACCTCAGGTGTCACAGCACCAACTCTTCCGCCATGTTCTCGTCGTGGAGGCATTTTCGCGATGCGCGCTGAAACCCTAGCCTCGGTCCTGGTGCAAACTGCCTCACAGTCGGCGATCTTGTTTACACACTCAAGAACTCCTGCTCTGATACACTTGATGAAGGGTGCTCCCCTTAATACCATAAACACATAACAGAAATAGAGAAACAACAACAATATGCAAGAACAGAAAATTGGCTTCTTATTATCTCCACAAATGTGGAATTACAAACTTTCAGAATTACAATATGCAAAGCCACATGGGCATTCCCTTACAATATTCTGTAGGACAAAAGCCTCGAACTATTACCCAGATCTACTACCCAGAACTATTCTGAACTGCCTAAGACAATAATACAGCCTTCCTTATATAGGCAATTTCCACCCCCTGAGAAGGTTCTAAAAATTTAGCCCTAAGGGCCGACCAAACTTAGAATTATTTTATTTTTCAATTTATTACATCAAAGTCGGCTCAAGATAACCTTGAAACCCGAACAGAAATTTTGAAGAAAATTTTTTTTCGCCATTTCGGGTGGCCCAACTTCCGAAGACCATAAGTCATCACCAGTTGACCCGATCGGCTATTATAACCCATTTCGGAAACGCCACGAAGCACTCTACAGGTATAACCTGCGCAAGGGCCCGTCACCCAAATTTTTGACCTCATCTGGGGCCTCTAAAGCCTTCAAAACTAAGTTCAAATTTTCTGTACCCTGCTGCCAATACCAAAAATCTTCATATCTTCCAACATACACTTGATCTGGAAATGAAACTTTGCTGACAGACTTATATGACCAAAATGAACCTCCAAGAAAGAAATCAGATCATTCTGAACACGTGCGAAAATTACCAAAAATAGTAACTTTCCACAAATAGCAGCTCTGCACAAAATAACCATTATTGAATATAAAAATAGAAATATTTTTGGGTGATGCAAGATTGCTCTTACACCCAGGATGCTCCTGCATCAGACACCCAGGGTAATTTGAGAAGTGACCCTGTCACGACTCAGGTGTGCAGAGGAAAACCAAAACGGCTAACCTCCTCCTTTGTCAGCCATGATGAATCTTCAACAGGTCATCCTTTCCACTTGACCAGATATTCTTCATATGTCCTGTTCCTTGAGCTTCTGCCAACACGACTGTCCAGTATATCTTCGATCTCTTTAGTGTCTGAACTAGTTGCTGGAATACTCCACTGTGCTTCAGCTCACTAGGCAATTCTACCTCATATGCATTTCCTGAATCATGCTTCTTCAGTATCTTACATGGCCCAAACTTCTTCATTTTCAGCTTGTTATATGTACCAACCGGAAACCGCTCCTTCCGCAAATGAACCATGACTTCATCACCAACCTGAAATTCCTTATACCTCATTTTTTCATCTGCCTTAGCCTTATACTGTGCATTCATCTTGGTAATATGCTTCCTCACCTCCTCATGGATGTTCTTCAAGTGTTCGCTCCTCACCTCCTCATGGATGTTCTTCAAGTGTTCTGCAAAATCCTCAGCTTCAGCACTACTTATTTCTCCTTTATCTATCTTTCTCAATTCAGATGCATTTCTTGGACTACTTCATATACACATCTGGAATGGTGATTACCAGTGCTCCTGTTGACAGAATTATTGTATGCAAATTCTGCCTATGGTAAAATCAAATCCCATCCTGTTGGCTTATCTCCAACCAAACATCTCAGCAAATTTCCCAAACTTCTATTCACCACCTCTGTCTGTCCATCAGTCTATGGATGATGTGATGAACTAAACTTCAAATCTATCTTCAACTTCTTCCACAATGTACGCCAAAAATATCTAACAAACTTAGTGTCCCGATCTAAAACTATGTCTTTGGCAACCATGAAGTCTCACCACTTCTCTGAAAAACAATTCTGCTACATGACAGCATCATTAGTCTTCTTGTAGGGAATAAAATGTGCCATCTTTGAAAATCTATCAACTACCACAAAAATTGAATCGTGGTCTCGCTGTGTCCTCGGTAAACCAAGAACAAAGTCCATGCTGATATCCTCTCAAGGCTTGTCTGGTACAGATAATGGCTGATACAACCCTGTATTCTACTTCACTCCTTTTGCCATTTGACAAACTCTGCAACTCTGTACAAACTTTTTCACATCTTGCTGCAACTGTGGCCAATAATAATTCTCACTAACCAAACCAAGGGTTTTGTCACGACCAAAATGTCCAGCCTATCTTCCGCTATGCTTCTCCTTGATGAGATTCTCCCTCATAAAACTTCGTGGAATGCACAACTGACTCCCTCTGAATAGCATATCATCCTAGATGATGAAATCAACCATTTCGTCCTGTCTAGAGTAACAGGTTCTGTACAAGCTTTCCAAGCTTCACCAAAATCAGGATATTCTGGATACAAATTCTTGAGTTCCTTGAACCCAACCACTTCAATCTGCATTTCTGTCAGCAATAGTTGCCTTCTGTCTAAGAGCATTTGCAACCCTGTTAGACTTTTCCACTTCTGTGTTTCAAACAAATGTATAACTCTGCAAAAACTCAACCCATTTCAAATGCCTTTGATTCAATTTTCCTTGACTATTCAAAATATTGCAAAGCTTGATGATCAGTATACAAAACAAACTCTTTGGAAGTAGATAATGTCTCTACTTCTTTAATGCCTGAACGTATAGCGTAAAATTCATTGATCATAAACAGAATATTTCCTCTTGGCATCATTTAACTTCTCACTGAAATAAGCAACAGGTTTACCTTCTTGGCTCATAACAGCTCCTATTGCAGTACCACTAGCATCACAATCTACTTGAAACACCTTATTGAAATTTGGAAGTGTTAAAATAGGTTGTTCTGTAACTTTTTGTTTCAATAATTGAAAACTCTTTTCTGCTCCTTTAGTCCACTTAAACTCTTTTCTATCCCCTCTCATTGTTTCAGTCAAGGGTCCACAAATACTTCTAAAATTTCTGATAAACTTTCTGTAAAAACTAGCTAGACCATGAAAAGATCTTACCTCAGTAAGCACTCCCTGGAGTAGGCCATTCAAGGATAGCCTGTACCTTTTCTGGGTCTATTTTTAGACCTTCTCCTGAAACTACAAACCCCAAATACACCAACTCTTTCTTCACAAAACTGCACTTCTTCAATTAATCAATAATTTTTCTTCTCTCAACTTCTCAAATACCATACGAATATGCATCATATGCTCATCCAATGTCTTATTAAAGATCAAAATATCATCTAGGTAAACAATGACAAACTTACCCAAAAATTCTTTCAGAACCTCGTTCAATGAGCTGCATAAAAGTGCTCGGTGCATTGGTTAGCCCAAAAGGCAATGACTAACCACTCATATAGTCCTTCCTTTGTCTTGAAGCAGTCTTCATTCATCTCCTTCTCTGGCCCGAATCTGATGATATCCACTTTTTCAGATCTATCTTTGAAAAATACACAGCTCCACTCAAACAGTCCATTATATCATCCATTCGTGGCATGGAAACCTGTACTTGATTGTGATCTTGTTTATTGCCTAGAATCTGCACACATCCTCCATTCTCCATTCTTCTTTGGTGCTAATACCGCTGGTACAGCACAGGGACTTAGACTCTCACGGATCAATCTTTTCTGTAACAACTCATGTACTTGTCTGTTCAACTCTTCACTTCTACAGGTGTCATTCTGTGTGCTTCCTTGTTCGGCAAACTCGCTACTGAGATCAAGTCCATCTGATGACTGATCTTCCTGGACTGTGGTAAACCATCAGGCACATTATCGGATACAATATCCTGAAACTCATTCAACAAATCTGCAACTTCGACAGGAACATCTTCTACTTTCTCTTTACCACCTTTTAGAATTAAAGCAAAACATACATGCTCATGCCTCATACCATCTAGAAAATTTCTTCCATCAACAAAAGTTATCCTTGCATTACCACATATCTTTACTTCAGTCTCCTTCAATGGTTTTAGCTTATGCCGCACTCCATCCTTTGTCAGGGAATAGGTATTTGCACGACCATCATGTACATCACATCTGTCAAATTGCCATGGTCTACCCAACAACATATGACATGCATCCATAGATATGATATCACACAATACCTCATCTTGGTATCCGCCAATCTTGAACTTCACCAGGCAATGTTCATTGACAATGACCTTGTGGTCATCCTGTATGCAGGCAATCCGATATGCATGTGGGTGTTTCTATCTCTTGAGCTTCAACTTTATGACCATCTCTTCTGACACCAAATTGTCAGTGCTTCCACTATCAATAATCACATCACAACATTTACCTTCACACTTGCACCTGGTGCGAAACAGGCTCCTCCTTTGCTCAGGTACATTCTCACCGCTCAATAGGACTCTTCTGTTAATCAACGTTTCTCCTCTTTCAGCATCTTCAGAATTTGATCTGGCATCTTCATCTACATGTGCAACTCTGGCCTGGCCTTCATTTCTCCTATTTGTTCTACCTTGGCGCTGAGGACATTCAAATGCCCTATGACCTTCTTCTCCACAGTGAAAACATGTTCCACGGAAGCCTCCTCTTCCAGATCCTTGTCCTCTTCCTCTTCCTCTCTGATCTCTATTATTCTGATCCTGAAAGCGATTGGAATTATTTCCTCGCTGATTCTGACTACTACTGGCCTCTATCCTTCTTTTTCGGATCTTCATTTCGGCCACCGTATGACCGTCCACCAGATCGTCCACTGCGACCCTCTTCCATTTTGTCTGCTCTCAAACTTCTTGTTCAGGTTTTCCTCTACTTTTAGGCAAACTGGTATGCCTCTTCAATACTGTTCATTCGAACCAGATTCAGCTCCTCCTGAATGCTTGGCCTTAACCCATTAAGGTATCGGGCAACTTTCTCCTTATCAGCTTCTGCATGGCCTGTTCTGATGAGAAGTCGATAGAACTCATCTGTATACTCCTGAACAGATCTTCTTGCTTGCTTCAAACTCTGCCATTTTCTTCAGTAGGTCAAGCTCAAAATCAATAGGAATGAACTTTCGCTTCAATTTATCCACCATCCGATCCATCTTATGAATTTATCTTTCCCTCTTCTATTTCGCTCCAACTGAATTTCTTGCCACCAGATCTTCGCATGACCTTTCAATCTAGCCTTCGCAAATTTGACCCTATCAGGATCGTCAACATCTTCGTACTCAAAATATTCCTCACATTCATTGATCCAGTCAATCAATTCCTTTGGGTTAAGATTTCCAGAAAATGTAGGAACCTCAATCTTAGGTCTTTTCCCAATCTTGAAATGGCCCGAAAATGTCTTTCTTCTCCTGGTTCACAATTTCGGCTTCTCCTTCTTGATATCTTCTTCGGCTTCATCCTCGCTTTCGTCTCTGACATTGAGATTCATTCCTCTGTGAATCTCTTCTTGCAATGCTCGCACATGTCTCTGCAGCTCTCTAACCTCAGGTTCCACAGCACCAACTCTTCCGCCACGTTCTCGTCTGTGGATGCATTTTCGCGATGCACGCTGAAACCTTAGCCACGGTCAGGGTTGCAAACTGCCTCACAGTCGGTGATCTGTTTACACACTCAAGAACTCTTGCTCTGATACCACTTGATGATGGGTGCTCCCCTTAATACCACAAACACATAAAAAAAATAGAGAAACAACAACATTATGCAAGAACAAATAATTGGCTTCTTATTATCTCCACAAATGTGGAATTACAAATATTTTAGAATTACAATATGCAAAGCCACATGGGCATCCCTTACAATATTCTGTAGGACAAAGCCTCGAACTATTACCCAGATCTACTACCCAGAACTATTCTGAACTGCCTAAGACAATAATACAACCTTCCTTATATAGGCAATTTCCACCGTCCGAGAAGGTTCCAGAAATTTAGCCCTAAGGGCCGACCAAACTTAGAATTATTTTATTTTTCAATTTATTACATCAAAGTCGGCTCAAGATAACCATTGAAACCCGAACAGAAATTTTGAAGAAAATTATTTTTCGCCATTTCGGGTGGCCCAACTTCGAAGACCATAAGTCATCACCAGTTGACCCGATCGGCTATTATAACCCCCATTTCAGAAACGCCACGAAGCACTCTACAGGCATAACCCGCGCAAGGGCCCGTCACCCAAATTTTGACCTCATCCGGGGCCTCTAAAGCCTTCAAAACTGAGTTCAAAGTTTCTGTACCCTGCTGCCAATACCAAAAATCTTCAATAGCTTCCAACATACACTTGATTTGGAAATGAAACTTTATTGGCAGACTTATATGACCAAAATGAACCTCCAAGAAAGAAATCGGATCATTCTGAGCACGTACGAAAATTACCTAAAATAGTAACTTTCCACAAATAGCAGCTCTGCACAAAATAACCCTTATTGAATATAAAAAGAGAAATATATTTGGGTGATGCAAGATTGCTCTTACACCAGGATGCTCTTGCATCAGACACCTAGGTTAATTTGAGAGTGACCCTGTCCACGACTCAGGTGTGCAGAGGAAAACCAAGATGTCTAACCTCCTCTTTTGTCAGCCATGATGAATCTTCAACAGGTCATCCTTTCCACTTGACAGATATTTTTCATATGTCCTGTTCCTTGTGCTTCTGCCAACACGACTGTCCAGTATATCTTCGATCTCTTAGTGTCTGAACTAGTTGCTGGAATACTCACTGTGCTGCTACAACCTCATCTTCAACACCTCCTTCGTGATACTCTATCAAATCTGAAATGTTAAACACTGGTAAAATATTCAGCTCACTAGGCCAATTCTACCTTACATATTGCATTTCCTGAATCATGCTTCTTCAGTATCTTACATGGCCCAAACTTCTTCATTTACAGCTTGTTATATGTACCAACCGGAAACCGCTCCTTACGCAAATGAACCATGACTTCATCACCAACCTAAATTCCTTATACCTCCTTTTCTCATCTACCTTAGCTTTATACTGTACATTCATCTTGGTAAATATGCTTTGTCAACCTCCTCATGGGATGTTCTTCAAGTGTTCTGCAAAATCCTCAGCTTCAAGCACTACTTATTTCTCCTTTATCTATCTTTCTCAATTCAGATGCATTTCTTGGACTACTTCCATATACAATCTGGAATGGTGATTTACCAGTGCTCCTGTTGACAGAATTATTGTATGCAATTTCTGCCTGTGGTAAAATCAAATCCCATCCTGTTGGCTTATCTCCAACTAAACATCTCAACAAATTTCCCAAACTTCTATTCACCACCTCTATTTGTCCATCAGTTTGTGGATGATGTGATGAACTAAACTTCAAATCTATCTTCAACTTCTGCCACAATGTACGCCAGAAATATCCAACAAACTTAGTGTCCCTATCTGAAACTATGGTCTTTGGCAAACAATGAAGTCTCACCACTTCTCTGAAAAACAATTTTGCTACATGAACATCATCATTAGTCTTTTTGTAGGGAATAAAATGTGCCATCTTTGAAAATCTATCAACTACCACAAAAATTGAATCGGTGTCCCCGCTGTGTCCTCGGTAAACCAAGAACAAAGTCCATGCTGATATCCTCCCAAGGCTTCTCTAGTACAGATAATGGCTGATACAACCCTGTATTCTGCTTCACTCCTTTTGCCATCTGACATACTCTGCAACTCTGTACAAACTTCTTCACATCTTGCTGCAACTGTGGCCAATAATAATTCTCACTAACCAAACCAAGGGTTTTATCACGACCAAAATGTCCAGCCAATCCACCGCTATGCTTCTCCTTGATGAGATTCTCCCTCATAGAACTTCGTGAATGCACAACTGACTCCCTCTGAATAGCATATCATCCTGGATGATGAAATCCAACCATTTCGTCCTGTCTAGAGTAACAGGTTCTGTACAAGCTTTCCAAGCTTCACCAAAATCAGGATCTTCTGGATACAAATTTTTGAGTTCCTTGAACCAACCACTTCAATCTGCATTTCTGTTAGCAATAGTTGCCTTCTGCTAAGAGTATCTGTAACCCTGTTAGACTTTCCACTTCTGTGTTTCAAAACAAATGTATAACTCTGCAAAAACTCAACCCATTTCAAATGCCTTTGATTTAATTTTCCTTGACTATTCAAATATTGCAAAGCTTGATGATCAGTATACAAAACAAACTCCTTAGGAAGTAGATAATGTCTCCACTTCTTTAATGCCTGAACTATAGCGTAAAATTTTTGATCATAAACAGAATATTTCCTCTTGGCATCATTTAACTTCTCACTGAAATAAGCAACAGGTTTACCTTCTTAGCTCATAACAGCTCCTATTGCAGTACCACTAGCATCACAATCTACTTGAAACACCTTATTGAAATCTGAAAGTGCTAAAATAGGTTGTTCTGTAACTTTTTGTTTCAATAATTGAAAACTCTTTTCTGCTCCTTTAGTCCACTTAAACTCTTTTCTATCCCCTCTCATTGTTTCAGTCAAGGGTCCACAAATACTGCTAAAATTTCTGATAAACTTTCTGTAAAAGCTAGCTAGACCATGAAAAGATCTTATCTCAGTAGCACTCCTTGGAGTAGGCCATTCAAAGATAGCCTGTACCTTCTTTAGGTCCATTTTTAGACCTGCTCCTGAAACTACAAACCCCAAATACACCAACTCTTTCTTCACAAACTGCACTTCTTCAAATTAATCAACAATTTCTCTTCTCTCAACTTCTCAAATACCATACGAATATGCATCATATGCTCATCCAATGTCTTACTAAAGATCAAAATATCATCTAGGTAAACAATGACAAACTTATCCAAAAATTCTTTCAAAACCTCGTTCATGAGCCGCATAAAAGTGCTCGGTGCATTGGTTAGCCCAAAAGGCATGACTAACCACTCATATAGTCCTTCCTTTGTCTTGAAGGCAGTCT
>BSBK01014170.1:20000-46144 GCA_027943335.1 Chamaecyparis obtusa
TGGTAGTATTGAAAAACATAATGCCAGATTTGTTGCTAGGGTTTTTTGTCAAAAGGTCATGTTTGTGATTTTTCTTGCACCCTCCAATTCTAAAAGAGAAAATGAGTACCAGACATGTGATATTTATCTAATTGACAAAAATTTACTTCTTCCTACAAACCGAAGGACAAGAAAAGACTAGCATTGACAAGGTCTACAAACCTTCTACACTTCAAGCTCCACACACTCGGGCAGGTGTACCTATTTCAAACATGAATCTGCATTTTATGATAACTTCTCTTTGACATAACCTATACTATGAACATAAAGAAGGTGGATAGTTCCCAAAATTGTAAGAAATGAGAGTCAACACTCAACCATTCTTATGCAAGATACCTATTGCATAAGTGTTCTAAGGACTAGGAAAATGGCACAAGTGACAAGGATAAATCCTTCTTCTCTTCGAGTTCTAGACTCAGGAAGGCTAACCCAAGATTCATTCTTCAAAGAATCACTAAATTGAATTATATTCTACAAATACAAATTATAAACATTACAAGCTCTTCAAAAGAAAGTAAATTTTCAATTGATTTTCAAATTTGATGATGAAAGATACAAGGACAAGTAGTGACTAGTGCCTTATCAATTGGGCCACAGAGTCAAATAAGAGTGAATCCCTAGAAACTTTCTAAATCCAAACACAAAGAACCCAAACAAAGTGCCTTACAAATAATTCTCTCACTCCTCTACCCATACATCAGATTCACATATAATATTGAATTCTCAAAATTTATGCCAAAGATTTACTCCCTCCTTGAAAGAAACTAAGAACAAAAAATCATAGTCACCTTGTAACCAATATATCAAAGTGCCTTACAAATCAATAGACAAGAATTTAATGTAATACATATGAAGACATCACCAATAAAAGATTTGGATTCCAATGTTCTTCTATAAAAATCTTTGGTTTAGTACAATTAGGAAACCATGAAAACCACAAAAAATAAGGGCTCAAAAGCCAAATTACTGCCTCTACAGTGTTAATTCCACCATCCTTTACAACAATGAAGAAAATCAGAGATATATAAAAATGGAGCCAACTCCATCCAACTGACATCTATCAATTCTTTGCACAAAATATCTCTAACTTCTCCAAATTTGTTGTTCCACTGATATTCTCCAACTTCCCACCATGTTTGCAATCATTTCCAACTGATTTGATTCCATTCCTATCCAAGAAATGATCACATTCTATTTTGTGAAAAAAGCTCCATAAATGCTTCTCTCAACACTTTAAAAAATTAAAAATCCTTTTCAAACTATAGAGAAGACTATACAACTTTTAAATTTGCATTTTCCTTTTATTTCCTGTACTTTTTACCTAGAATGCACTAGATTTTTCCAAGTGTCATGACCTGATTAGTTGCTCAAACTTAACCCAAGGTAGACCACCTATCTAGAGATTTGGTGAATGCATACTTCTCATAATCTATGAATAAATTTCTTAACCACGATCATATTTAGCGATCACATGAATGCCTTATTCTCTGAATCTCAGAATGCATTCCTTAACTATAGTTACATCTAGCAACCACGTGACTAAAGAATTCGCTAAATCATGAAATGTTTCTTCACTAACTACTAGCATTGTGAGATTAGGAAAATACCTCATTCACGTGATCGCTAAATGTTAAGAGATTTAACTGTTATAACGTGAGAATACGCGAACACATAGTCACCAGTTTTCTGATTGCTACAACTAACTGCTGATCACAAGACCTTAAATTAACTTTGATCTACCCCAAACCAAATCAGAGTTCACACAAATGCTTTGATCTTTGAATCATTAGATTCTTTTCTTAACTCCGGTTCCATCTTGAGATCACACGAACAAATCATTTATGAGATCTCTCTATATTTTGATTAACTATGGTTTGATTGGGAGATCTGGTGACCATCGTCTGATCTCATCTAAATCTACACCCCACGCTTTGTTGAAAAACTTTTAACTTAACTCATCTTTTTCCTGGTGGTCGAGTGACTGAAGGAAAGTCATGATCGCTCAATGTTTCACTTGACCCTGGTTAAATCTCAATATTAAACATTGGTCATTGCTCTTTCTTGTCATCTGCGGTTCTCATTTCTTTCCCAAAGCATTGTCTTAAATCAACTTGGATCTGGGGAATAAGTGACTGAGGAAAAATCATGATGACTCAATTTTTAACTTAACTCATGCCTAGTTCATATATTAGGGGACCAAAGGCATTTGCTAGGTCACTCAATCTTTTCTTAACCCCGAGTTCTATTAAGAGAACATGCACTAGCCATTGATCTTGATCAACATGTGTAGTCCATGTTTAATCTATGAGTGTTAGCATACTTGACCTCTTGATTTGTGATGGGGAGGCTAGGGTACACAAGTTCAGCCTATGCCCTTATCCACTCAAGGATCTAAGTGTCCTTCTAACACCCCTGATGGTCTATAAGATTCATTATCCCTCCAAGGATCCCCCGACCTACCTAACCAACCCACCAAGTTCAACTATCTCATCTACCAACATTACAAGCTTTGCCCTCAAGTTTCCATCCATTACATAGGCTCATAAGGGTCTTTTAGGCTTCCAATTATTTTCCAAGCCCCAACAGTGAATTTGATGAGTTCCAAGATCTTTTTATGGTTTTTGACACCTTTTCATCACATTGGCATGTTTTGGAGATCACCCGATTTGGGAGTTGCTCTGTATTTTAGGGCTACAAGGAGGCCTAATTAGCCCTCCTTCTGGGTTTATAGGGAATTTGATGCCCTTTCCTCAAAGAGTCATCAACACTATTCTAAAGGACATTTTCTCCTAATGACCCAATCTCAAGGATTTTTGAGGTCTCAGGCTCTCAGCAAGCCGTACAATACCTTTGGTAATTTTGAGGGTTTTAAGGGTTTGGGGGACTCTTCACTATTCTAGTCTTCAATAGTACCCTTCCAAGGCTCTTCAAACCTTCTCCTTCACAATACCACACCTTCAAACTCTCCTCTACACCTCCTCAAAGGGATTAGTCTTGAAACTCATTCCTGTGCTCTTGGGAACACTTTATTTGCTAATCGCTCCTAGCCAGACTGTGACTAGCTCACCTAGGGCTTGCACAAACAATTGCTTGTCTTAACACTCCAGGGCCCTGCATTAATATACAAACTTGGTAGTGTCTATAATTTTAGATTTCAAGGATCCACGGTGTTCCCATGATGGAAACCAAAGTTATAGCCCTACTTGTCCATATCTCTCCAAACTGGCAGAGAATAGCTTAAACCAAAAGAAATAAACAAATGCTAACTAAAACTCACAATTAATTGAAACTAATGCACACACATGAAAATATAAACACACAAAACAATATTCACAACAAGGATCCACACAAATTTGTCTCTATTCATAGGTAATCAGTCCATTAATAGTGACTGTTACACCCAATACTCCTTGCAGATTGGTCTCTTCGTACTGTGCCATACAAAAATGACCTTCAAAATTGAAATTAGGGTTATTCAAGTTATATATGACCTTCTCCTTATGGTGAGTGCTTGAGTTATGGATTTATAGCCACTTATACAACTTTAGGAACTTCAAAGGAAAAGTTGCTAGCAACTTTTTGAGCAACTTTTGTTGTTCTAGTAAATTTGTTCTCCTAGCTGTAAACCACTATCTTAATCACTCCTAAAGCACTCACATGTGCTCAACCACCTATAAAATGCTAAACTAAGACTTCAAATCTCATAGCAAAGCACTATTTTTAGGATGACAACATTCCCTGAATCAGTGTTCCCTTCACATTGAAAAGACCAACTAAACTTCTAGGACCTAGACTAGGCCTAGACACACAAGATGAGATTTAAGCTCTTATTTTTAATTACTTTCTTCTCTCAAGAAGACTAAGACACCAAAAATGAGAAGGTGGGAGCCCTTAGAAGGGTGCTCCTACACCATACTCCCCCTTAGCACAACTAAGGCACTTTGGGGTCAAGAAGAGCCAAGTCAATCCCAAACTTCTTGAACTGCCCTTCCTCAATCTAGGTAGCTTCAGATTTAGGTTAATCCTTCCATTTGATTAGGTGCTCCATGTAAACTTGATGCCTTGTGGTCTTCTTCACTCTAGATTTCAAGACTTTCTCTGGTTTGGCTGGCTTCTTCTTGGGCATTGCATTGGTGTCAATGTCTTGTAGTAACTTTGGTGGAGATGTACCTTGTTGAATGATATCTCCTTTGAATCTAATCAGGTCTGAAACCTTAAACATTGGTGAGATGGCTAAGTCTAATGGCAAGTCCACTTTGTAGGCATTCTCTCCATATTTGGCTAAAATCTTGAATGGGCCTACTCTCCTAATTTGCAGCTTAGTGGGCATGCCCTTTTTCATCCTTGCTTTGCTAAGATGGACCATGACATAGTCCCCAATCTAAAACTATACTTCTTTCCTCTTTTCATCTACTTTAGCTTTGAGTTTATGAGTAGACTCCAAAATAGTTTTCCTCACTTGCTCTTGAACCTCCTTGATAGTTTGAGTGAAATCTTCAGCTTTTCCACTCTTCAAATCCATAGAACCTAAGTCTCTCAACTCACACACTCCTCTAGGGTGTGTTCCATACACTATCTCAAAAGGACTTCTTCCTGTGGTCTTGGTTACACTATCATTGTAAGCATATTCAGCCTGAGATATCACAAGATCCCAAGTCTGCCCATGCTCCTTTGTCAAACACCTTAGCAAGTTGCCAAGCACCCTATTTATGACTTCAGTTTGACCATTGGTTTGAGGATGGTATGTTGAACTGAAAGAGAGATTGGTTCCCAACCTTTTCCGTAAGGTTTGCCAAAAATGGTTCATGAACTTACTATCCCTATTTGAGACAATGCTTAAAGGAGGTCCCTGAATTCTAACTATCTCTTTGAAGAAGAGATGTGCCACATAACTTGCATCATGAGTTTTTTTACAAGGAATAAAGTGACTCATCTTAGAGAACTTGTCAACAACAACATAGAGTCTATCCATACCTGATTTGGTTTTACGAAGTCCAACCACAAAGTCCATACTTACACACTCCCAAGGCCTATTTGGAATTGGCAAAGGTTGGTAGAGTCCTACATTACTTGAACCTCCTTTAGCTCTCTGACATACTCCACATTGCTCCACATACCTCTTGACATCCCTTGCTAGCTTAGGCCAAAACTAGTATCTTTGTACTAACTCCAATGTCTTGTTTATGCCAAAATGTCCACTTAGGCTTCCATTATGCTTCTCTTGGATCATATTTTCCCTCATGGATCCTCTAGGTACACATAGCTGGTTACCTTTAAACAACAATCCATTCTGAAGGGTGTAATCTGCAAACTCACCATGGAAATAGTTCTCAAACTCTAGGCACACCTTGTAGGCTTGTGAGAAGTCTTCATCCTCCTCATATAAGTCTTTAAAATCTGCTATTCCAATGCTTTGTAGTTGTACCTCTTGGATAGTCAATAACTTCCTACTCAAGGCATCTACTACCTTGTTGAGCTGCCCTTTCTTGTGCTTGATTGTGAAGGTAAAGGATTGGAGATACTCCATCCACTTCAAGTGCCTATTACTAAGATTCTCCTAAGTGTTTATGTAGCTTAATGCCTGATTATCAGTAAAGATAAAAAATTCTTTTGGCAAAAGGTAATGCCTCCACTTCTTGAGAGATTGTACCAATGCATGCAACTCCAAGTCATAAGTTGAATACTTATTCTTTGCCTCATTGAGTTTTTCACTAAAGAATGCCACAGGCCTTCCTTCTTGACTCAATACACCCCCTAATGCTACACCACTTGCATCACATTCAATGGTGAACAACTTATCAAAAGTTGGCAAGAGTAAGATAGGTTTTGTGGCTACCTCTTGTTTCAATGTTTGAAATGCTTTCTCAACTACCTCAGTCCATTTGAACTTTGTTTTCAGTCCTCCTTTTATGGTGTCAAGAACTGGTGCACAAATCCCACTGAAGCTCCTCACAAAATTTCTATAAAATTGTGCCAAGCCATGAAAACTTCTAACTTCAGTCCCTGTTTTAGGGATAGGCCAATTCAAGATTGCCTCCACCTTGCTTGGGTCCATTTTTAGAGTATCCTTGGACACCACAAATCCTACATAAACCAACTCTTGCTTCATGAACTCACACTTTTCCAAGTTGATGGTTAATTTCTCTTCATGTAGCTTCTTCATGACCAACCGTAAGTGCTCAAGATGCTCTGCTTTTGTTTTTCTATAGATGAGTATATCATCTAGATACACCACTACAAATCTTCCTGTGAAGTCCTTCAAGACCTCATTGATTAACCTCATGAAGGTGCTTGGGGCATTGGTAAGCCCAAATGGCATTACAAGCCACTCATACAATCCATCTATGGTTTTAAAAGTGGTCTTCCACTCATCACCCTCCTTAATTCTGATTTAGTGATAACCACTCTTCAAATCCAGCTTGGTGAAGTACATAGCACCCCCTAAACAATCCATCAAATATTCTATTCTTGGAATTGGGAACCTATACCTGATAGTGATCCTATTGATAGCTCTTGAATCTATGAAAAGTCTCCATTTTCCTCCTTTCTTGGATGCTAATACTACTGGGACTGCACATGGACTAATACTCTTCTTGATCATCCCTTGATCCAATAACTCTTGCACTTGTCTTGCTACTTCCTTATTCTGGTCTAGGGTAAGCTTGTAGGCTTCTTTGTTAGGCAGAGATGCACTGGGTACAATGTCAATTTAATGAATTATATCTCTTCTTGGAGGTAAGGTGGTAGGGGTTCCATCACTTACTAGATCTCTGAATTCTTCCAGCATTTGCTGCACTTCTAATGGTAGTTCTGCCTGCAACTTCTTGCCCTCCTCCTTTGGCTTCATCATGATAGCACACCCTATGGTCTCATCATCTTGTAGTGAATGTAAGAAATCTTTACCATGGCTAAGAAACACACTAGGTGTTCTTGAAGTACCTTCTTCATTCTTAGTTATGGACTGAATTTTGAATGTTCTTCCATCTTTCTTGAAAGAAATGGAGTTCTCTTCTCCATCATAGATCACCTTCCTATCAAATTACCATGGTCTTCCCAATAGAAGATGCCATGCATCCATGGGTAAGACATCACAAAGAACTTTGTATATATATCCTCCAATGGAAAACTCTACCCATGTCGGCTCATTAACTAGCACACTTTGCTCCTAGTTCAACCAAGTTACCTTGTAAGGGTTTGCATGGGGAACCTTTTTGAGTTTAAGCTTCTTAGCTACTTCCCCTGCTATGATGTTATGAGTGGACCCTAAATCCATAATAACCTTGAAAAATTTTCCTTGTATCTTGCACCTGACTCTAAAAAGAGCCCTCCTTTGCTTGGGTTCACCTTGATTAGGCTGCCTGATAAGTACCCTCCTGAACATTAGATTCTCACCCATTTCTGATTCTAACTTGCTGACTTCATTAGTGCATGAGCTACTACTATCTTCTTGGGTATAGGCTACCCTCTTCTCATTGTTTGAGGCTGATGGTTTATTAGGACACCTATAGGTAGGGTGTCCAAGCTATCCACATTGATAGCATTTCATTGTGGCAAAGTAGGAGCTGCTTCTTCCTGCTCCTCTTCCTCTGTTTCCTTGAGAACCTCTTCCTCTACCATAAGATCCTCTTGTAATTATTTTTGAACTTTGTTCCAAGACACTGCTCTCCCCTTGGCTTCTTGAGTCACCACCTCTACTAGAACCTCCTCTTTGACCCCCTCTAGAGTCTCTACCTCTTCCCTTGTTCTTGGAGTTAGGTTCTTGCTTTCTTCTTTGTTTATCTTCAAGCTTTTGTACCATATGCTAACATCCAAGTACTGTGGTGGGAGTGAACAAACTCATTTCCTCTACTATGATCCATTTCAAACCACTTAGGTACCTTGCCACTTTGATACTTTCTTCTTCTTTGATCTTGGATCTCAAGCTCAACTTGTGGAACTCTTCAGTGTAGGTGGCTAGATCCATCTCCTTCTATCTAAGATTTAATCTCTTCCTATGCTATTGGATTTCATAATCTACTTGTAGGTATGCTTCCCTCACTTTATTAGCCATTTCTTTCCAATTAGAGATTGGGTTCTTTCCCTTTTTCTCCCTTTCATCTTGCAAGTAGTTCCACTAGGTTAAAGCTTGTCCTCTCAACCTAGATTTGGCCACTTTGATCTTTTGTGCCTCTGAGATCTCTTCACATTCAAAGTGATTCCCCATGCCTTCAATCCATTGCATCACAAGCTCTGTATCCATCCTATGAGTCACTAATGGGACACCTTCAAGTGCCTTGCCTGTGATAGCCTTCAGGGCTTTAAGAAATTGCTCATCTTGAGTTGGAGGATCAAGTGTAGGCACATCATCATTAATGGTCTTCTCTTTCTCCTTGGCATCCTACTCCTCCATCCTATCTTTCACCTTATCTACCTTTGCTTGGACATCATCCAAGAGTTTCTCCATTTGTATCAATATTTCCTACAGGAATCTATTAGCTTCCTCCTCATCTTCGACCTTCTTAGCAAGCTCAGCATTGGTCACCATTTTCTGCATTTGAGATGATCCAATTGATTCTTTTGGTGGTTGAAACATCCACCTTTCACTTCCCAAGCCTTAAGAGGCTCTGATACCAATCTGATGGGGAGGCTAGGGTAGACTAGCTTAGCCTATGTCCTTATCCACTCAAGGATCTAAGTTTCCTTCTGACACCCCTAATGGTCTATAGGATTCTTTATCCCTCCAAGGATCCCCTGACCTACCTAACCAACCCACCAAGTTCAACTATCTCATCTACCAACATTACAAGCTTTTCCCTCAAGTTTCCATCCCTTACATAGGCTCATAAGGGTGTTTTAGGATTCCAATTCTTTCCCAAGCCCCAATAGTGAATTTGATGAGTTCCAAGATCTTTTTATGGTTTTTTACACCTTTTCATCACATTGGCATGTTCTAGAGATCACTTGATATGGGAGTTGCTTTGTATTTTAGGGCTACAAAGAGGAGGCCTAATTAGCCCTCCTTCTGATTTTATAGGGAATTTGATGCCCTTTCCTCAAAGAATCATGAACCCTATACTAAAGGAAATTTTCTCCTAATGACCCAATCTCAAGGATTTTTGAGGTCATAGGCTCTCAGTAGGCTATACAGTACCTTTGGTAATTTTGAGGGTTTTAAGGGTTTGGGGGACTCTTCATTGTTCTAGTCTTCAACAGTACCCTTTGAAGGCTCTTCAAACCCTCTCCTCCACAATACCACACCTTCAAACTCTCCTCTACACCTCCTTAAAGGGATTAGTCTTGAAACTCATTCATGTGCTCTTGGGAACACTTCATTTGCTGACCGCTCCTAGCCAGATTGTGACTATCTCGCCTAGGGCTTGCACAAACAATTGCTTGTCTTAACACTCCAGGGCCTTGCATTAATATACAAACTTGGTAGGTTCTATACTTTTAGATTCCAAGGATCCATTGTGTTCCCACGGTGGAAACCAAAGTTATAGCCCTACTGATGGAATATGGATGAAGTGACTGAGAGGGGGGGGTGAATCAGTCAACCATAAAACACTTCACAATTAATTCTTTCCAGATCCCTTAGGATATCTTAACAATGTTATCTATTTTAGCACTCGGTAAGTAGATTGCAGTAACTTTGAAGATGCAGAAAGTACTAGCAAAATTATCTTTAGATATTTATTAGCACATGTATATGATTGAGAAAGCAATTAAGAACACAAGAGACACAAGATTTAATGTGGAAACCCAATATGGGAAAAACCACCAATGTATCTAGATACTGATTTTCACTTTTTTGAAGTGATGCCTGGTTAGAAGCCAACCCGGTAAAAGGTTACAAAACACATTGTTAGGTGTGACCTTGTTAGAGGATTTAAAACACCCTGCTAGGAGTGGCCTGGTAAGAGGTCTTGAAAACAATTCAATGGAATTGTCACCTTGTTAGAGGATTTACAATATGGTTGTTAAACCAACTCGGTTAAGAGATTTAGAATTCACTGTTACAATGATAAGAAGGTAACAATGAAAAATGACTTGTATAATAATGCAACTGTCTTCCCGATTACAGATCTCTATTCTGCATAAGTCTGATCCTTTCTGATCGAATAAATCTCTACTGCACCTCAAGGATATCTGAACATCCTTCACAAATTCGCATTCACCTTTCCTACTTTTCTTCTGTAAATCTTCTGCTGTATTTTTTTTTTCTTTTCACATTTGACCTTTTATTTATATGATTTTAGATTTGTCAAATCAACATTATTTAGTATAACAGTCGGCTGAAATAAGCAAACTCTATTTGCAAAAATCCTTCAAGGGCCGACAGTGCTCGGTGACCATAACTTTCTATAATCTTTTGGAGACCGAGGGAACTCGGTAAACACCGACAATCTTTTACCTTCGATAACCGACTGAACTCAGTAAACACTAACTTTTCTTCGATGACCGACTGAACTCGGTAAACACTAACTTTTCTTCGATGACCGACTGAACTCGGTAAATACTAACTTTTCTTTGATGACCGACTGAACTCGGTAAATACTAACTTTTCTTTGATAACCGACTAAACTCGGTAAATACTAACTTTTCTTCGATAACTGACTGAACTTGGTAAATACTAACTTTTCTTCGATAACCGATTGAACTCGGTAAATACTAACTTTTCTTCGATAACCGAGTGGACTCGGTAAGCACTAATATTCCTGTCTGGCAAACTGACTGAGCTCGATAGAAACTGATTGTTGCAGACTATGACATTGTGTGACATCAAAGACAATACATAATTGAGTAGCAATTTCCTTCAGACAATTGTTTCCAACAATCTCCCTCTTTGGCATTGATGGCAACATAATATGTCATATCATAAGAAATTTGAAAGAGTTAGCTCGGTTTAGATTCAAATCTCCCTCTGTCAGCAAACTTCCTGTATCCTGAAAATTCTTCCTTCTGACTATTGAAAATTTCTTGAAGTAATAGCAAAGACATAGCAAACACTCCCTCTTTGACAACACATGCCAAAGACAATTCACATATTATCAGTGAAAATTAATGTACCTCAAGTACTGATTCATATGCAATGATTCCTTGAATATGCTGCATCAACAGGTTGATTTTCAATCATGTTCTGGTTGATGCATCACTAAAACTGTATTTAGTGAGCCTCGGATAGGGGAATGACCCCTAACTTACCTCTTAGATACACAAATGCATCCTTAGGTAATGGTTTGGTAAAAATGTCTGCAATCTGTTCTTTTGTATGAATATATTCTAATCTGATTTCCTTTTCCTGCACCAATTCTCTGACAAAGTGATATTTAATAGCAATGTGCTTGGTTTTGGAATGCATCACTGGATTCTTCAAAATGTTTATTGCACTGGTATTGTCACAAAATATAACAACTGGTTCTTTGATTTCAACCTTCATACCTTCTAATAGCTGTTTAAACCAAACAATATTTGAACAGTTTACTGCAGCAGCAACATATTCTGCTTCAGCTGTGGATTGAGATGTGCAATTCTGCTTTTTACTAGTCTAGGATACCAGTCTTTTTCCAAGAAAAAATGCTCCACCACTTGTGCTTTTTCTGTCATCAATGTTTCCTGCCCAATCAGCATCAGTAAACACTTTCAAGTCTAGATTGCCTCCAAATTTATACCACAAACCATATTCTTCAGTTCCTTTTAAGTATCTTAAGATTCTTTTGATTGCCATCATGTGATTTTCCTTAGGTTTTGCTGCGAATCTAGCTACTATACCGACTGCTAAAGCAATATCAGGTCTTGTATGTACTACATACTGCAATTTTCCAATCATAGATCGGTATAGGGTCTGATCGACTTCTTTTGAATCATCATTCTTGGTAAGTTTCAGTCCAGTACACATGGGTGTACCAACTGGTTTTGAATCTTCCATCCCAAACTTTTTAAGTACTTCCTTAATGTATTTGGATTGAGTAATGTATATACCATTCTTGCTTTGCTGAATTTGAAGACCAACAAAGAATTTTATTAAACCAAACATAGACATTTCAAATTCTTTGTTCATTTGCTCTGAAAATTCTTTGCACTGATCCTCATTCCCTGTAAATATAGTATCATCCACAAATATTTCTGCCAATACAATTTTGTCATCCGGTCCTTCTTTAATATACAGATTACTGTTATCATTAGCTCTTTTGAAATTAATCTGGATCAAATAGTTATGGAGTCTTTCATACCATGCTCTAGGAGCTTGTTTTAAACCATACAATGCTTTGTGTAACCTGCAGACCATGTCCCTTTTATCTGGATCAACAAAACCTTCAGGTTGTTCAATGTAGACTTCTTCATCAAGAATTCCATTGAGAAATGCAGATTTTATATCCATCTGATATACCTTAAATCCTTTGTGTGCTACATAAGCAAGTAGAGTTCTTACACCTTCTAATCTTGCAACAGGAGTGAAAGTTTCTCCATAATCTATACCTTCTTCTTGAGAATAACCTTTACATACCAGTCTAGCTTTGTTTCTAGATACTTGACCATCTTCATTCAGCTTATTCTTGAATACCCATTTTGTTCCAATTACATTCTTATCTTTAGGTCTAGGTACAAGAGTCCAAGTTTTATTCTTTTGTATTTGTTCTAATTCTTCATTCATTGCTTCAATCCAACTTTCATTTTCCAATGCATCTTTGATATTTCTAGGTTCAAAATCAGTAAGCAGACATGTACCTTTTAGCTTGCTTCTTGTCATAGTACCATCTGATTTGTTTCCAATGATTCAATCTGGTGTATGATGTCTTCTGACATATTTGGCTAGTATAGGTTCCTTGCCTTTTGAATGATTCATGCTGTTGTCTTCTAGGATCTCTTCTTCAGGTTGCTCGGGCTCGGTAGATATTTGCTCGATAACTTCAGGCTGAGACTCGGTTTGAATTTCTTCTTGTGACTCGGTTTGAACTTCTTCCCGTGACTCGGTTTGAACTTCTTCCTGTGACTTGGTAACTGTGCTCGGCTCGGTAGATATAGTTTTCTTACTGATAGTTGTGTCTGCCAATGTTTCAGGTTCAATGTAAACGAATCTTCTGTAGTTCTCAGGTTCCCTTCTATTTTCTTCCTCAGTCTTTTTTGCAAACTCATCAAATTTTACATGTATACTTTCTATGACTTTGTGAGTAGATAAGTTCAGACATTTGTATGCCTTGCTTTTGCTAGAATATCCTAGGAATATTTCTTCATCACTTTTCACATCAAATTTATTTCTTCTGGATTCTTTTAAGATATAACACTTGCTACCGAATATTTTCATGTAACTTATATTGGGTTTATAGCCGTACCATAATTCATAAGGAGTTTTGATGTGTCTTTCTTCAGTTGTACTCGGTTCAAGGTATGAACCTGCAGTGCTGATAGCTTCCTTCCATTACTTTATAGCGATGTTCTTTTCTATCATTAGAGTCCTTGCACAATCCATAATAGATTTGTTTCTTCTTTCTGCTATTCCATTCTGCTCAGGAGTTCTAGGAGCTGATACCTGTCTTTTGATTCCTCTTTCAATGCAAAAGTTGTTAAAATCATGGGAGATGAATTCACCACCTCTGTCTGATCTTAAGCATTTCAATCTTTTCCCTGTTCTCCTTTTCTACTCTTGCTAAGTACCATTTGAACTTTTCAAATGCTTCTAATTTTTCTCTTAAATACATAACAGTCATCATTCTAGAATAATCATCAACGAAAAGAATAAAGAATTTATCTCCAGTATAGCTTTGTATTCCAATAGGTCCACATAAATCAGTATGCACAATTTCCAAAATTTCTTTAGACTGATAGTTCTTACTCTTGAAACTAGTTTTACTCATTTTGCCAATCTGACAATTCTTGCATAGACCAGTGTCAGGTTTCTTTAAAGAAGGAATGCCTCTAACCTTCTTGAATTTGCTTATTTTTATCATGTTATCAAAATTCACATGACATAACCTTTTGTGCCATAGCCAACTTTCTTCTATTTGAGCAATAAAGCATGAATATTCACTGAGATCAAGATAAAATAAGTTACCTTTTGTTTGTTTGCCAGATCCAATGAGTTTTCCTTTTCCATCCAGCAGTCTTGCTTGACCATTCATGAATTCAACCTTGAAACCAGTGTTGATTAGCTGTGCTACACTTAGAAGATTATGTTTTAGTCCTTCAACCCATTAAGCATTATCACATATGAGTTCTTTGGTTAATGAGATTCTTCCTTTTCCTTTTATACAACAAGGTTCATTGTTTCCAAATCTTACATTACCACTATCACAGTCTTCTAGATATTCAAATTTTGTCTTGTCACCAGTCATGTGGTGTGAACATCCGCTGTCTATTATCCATATATCATCTTTACTTATATGAGAGATAAGTGCCATCTTATCTTCATCATCATCAGATTCATCTTTTATAGCAATAAAGATAATTTCTTCTTCACTATCATCAGAATCTTTAGCCATAAAACATGATTTCTTACCTTTATCCTTGTATGATTTGAAATTCTTTTTGCCATAGTACTTGTGACTTCTCTTCTCTCCTTGACTTGCCTTGTTTGGGCACCTAGCTGCAATATGTCCCAATTTCTTCACATGAAAAATAGATTAAAGGAGTTTTACCTTTATACTTACCTTTCCCTCTAGAGTACTCTTTGCAAGTAATGCTTCTACAATTTCAAGATCACTATCAGAACTTTCTTCTGATACTTCTTCACTTTCTGACTGAACTTCTTTAATTTTCTTGTTCTTCTTTAGTGAAACCTTGGCCTCAAATGCTGATTCAATATTTTTGGAACTAGGAACATAGTTGTCATAGTTGTCTAATTCAAAAGCTGTCAATCTTCCAACTAAAGCATCCAAAGTTATATTGTGGTTTGTTTCACATCTTCTTTCTTGAATAGCTGATACTCTTATTGCATAGATAGGGAGTAATGTTCTGAGTACCTTACTTATAACAGTCTCATCTGAGATTGTTCCTCCAGAAGCTCTAATTGCACTTACACTTGCTTTGATTCTTTCAACATATTTTGCAATGTTTTCATCTTCCTTCATATTCATCTTGTCAAACTGTCCTCTTAGGCTTTCGGCTTTGGCTCTTTTCACATTTGCATCACCACCATATATTTTCTTTAGTGCCATCCACATTTCATATGCAGTAGTGCAGTCTTTAATATCATCAAATTCTTCATAGCTGAGAGCAGATGCAATGTCTATCATCATGGTGTTGTGAGTCTTTTTATCTACAATGTCTTCAACAGTTAATGCGCCATTAGGAATTGTGTATTCTTCATCAATGTATTTGCATCCTGAATCACCAATGGAAGCTAGATGAAGTCACATGAGACCTTGCCATGCTGAAAAGTTATCTCTGTTAAGCTTTGGAATTTCCCTCTTGTAAGACATCCTGATCTTTAGCTTAGGTCTTTGAAACCCTTCCTGCAAGCACCAAATTGCTCTGATACCAATTGATGGAATATGGATGAAGTGACTGAGAGGGGGGGGTGAATCAGTCAACCATAAAACACTTCACAATTAATTCTTTCCAGATCCCTTAGGATATCTTAACAATGTTATCTGTTTTAGCACTCGGTAAGTAGATTGCAGTAACTTTGAAGATGCAGAAAGTATTAGCAAAATTATCTTTAGATATTTATCAGCACATGTATATGATTGAGAAAGCAATTAAGAACACAAGAGACACAAGATTTAACATGGAAATCCAATATGGGAAAAACCACCAATGTATCTAGATACTGATTTTCACTTTTCTGAAGTGATGCCCGGTTAGAAGCCAACCCGGTAAAAGGTTACAAAACACACTGTTAGGTGTGACCTTGTTAGAGGATTTAAAACACCCTGCTAGGAGTGGCTTGGTAAGAGGTCTTGAAAACAATTCAATGGAATTGTCACCTTGTTAGAGGATTTACAATATGGTTGTTAAACCGACTCGGTTAAGAGATTTAGAATTCACTGTTACAATGATAAGAAGGTAACAATGAAAAATGACCTGTATAATAATGCAACTGTCTTGCTGATTACAGATCTCTGTTCTGCATAAGTCTGATCCTTTCTGATCGAATAAATCTCTGCTGCACCTCAAGGATATCTGAACATCCTTCACAAATTTGCATTCACCTTTCCTGCTTTTCTTCTGTAAATCTTCTGCTGTATTTTTTTTTTCTTTTCACATTTGACCTTTTATTTATATGATTTTAGATTTGTCAAATCAACATTATTTAGTATAACAGTCGGCTGAAATAAGCAAACTCTATTTGCAAAAATCCTTCAAGGGCCGACAGTGCTCGGTGACCATAACTTTCTATAATCTTTTGGAGACCGAGGGAACTCGGTAAACACTGACAATCTTTTACCTTTGATAACCGACTGAACTCGGTAAACACTAACTTTTCTTTGATGACCGACTGAACTCGGTAAACACTAACTTTTCTTCGATGACCGACTGAACTCGGTAAATACTAACTTTTCTTCGATGACCGACTGAACTCGGTAAATACTAACTTTTCTTCGATAACTGACTAAACTCAGTAAATACTAACTTTTCTTCGATAACCGACTGAACTCGGTAAATACTAAATTTTTTTCGATAACTGACTGAACTCGGTAAATACTAACTTTTCTTCGATAACCGAGTGGACTCGGTAAGCACTAATATTCCTGTCTGGCAGACTGACTGAGCTCGGTAGAAACTGATTGCTGCGGACTATGACATTGTGTGACATCAAAGACAATACATAATTGAGTAGCAATTTCCTTCAGACAATTGTTTCCAACACCTACTTGTCCATATCTCTCCAAACTGGCAGAGAATAGCTTAAACCAAAAGAAATAAACAAATGCTAACTAAAAATCACAATGAATTGAAACTAATGCAAACACATGAAAATCAAAACACACAAAACAATATTCACAACAAGGATCCACACAAATTTGTCTCTATTCATAGGTAATCAATCCATTAACAGTGAGTGTTACACCCAATACTCCTTACAGACTGGTCTCTTTGTACTGTGTCATACACAAATGACCTTCAACCTTGAAATTAGGGTTATTTAGGTTATATATGAAATTCTCCTTGGGGTGAGTGCTTGATTTAGGTCTTTATGGCCACTTATACAAGTTTAGCAACTTCAAAGGAAAAGTTGCTAGCAACTTTTGTTGTTCTAGCAACTTTTCTCTCCTAGCTTTAAACCACTAGCTTAATCACTCCTAAAACACTCACATGTGCTCAACCACCTATCAAATGCTAAAATAAGACTTCAAATCTCATAGCAAAGCATTTTTTTCAGGATGACAACATTCCCTGAATCAGTGTGCCCTTCACATTGAAAAGACCAACTGAACTTCTAGGACCTAGACTAGGCCTAGACACACAAGATGAGCTTTAAGCTCTTATTTTTAATTAAATACTTCTCTTAGGAAGACTAACACACCAAAAATGAGAAGGTGGGAGCCCTTAGAAGGGTGCTCATACATCAATTTGGTGATTCAATAACTGAAAGAAACCTAAACCACTTGCTAGGTCACTGAATGTTAGGCTATTAATGATGCAGGAGCATCCTGGGTGTAAGAGCAATCTTGCATCACCCAAAAAAAAATAAAAATTCTATTTTTATATTCAGTAAGGGTTATTTTGTGCAGAGCTGCTATTTATGGAAAGTTACTATTTTTGGTAATTTTTGTATGTGCTCAGAATGATCAAATTTCTTTCTTGGAGGTTCATTTTGGTCATATAAGTCTGCCAGTAAAGTTTCATTGTCAGATCAAGTGTATATTGGAATATATTGAAAATTTTCGGTATTGGCAGTAGGGTATAGAAACTTTGAACTCAATTTTGAAGGCTTTAGAGGCCTCGGATGAGGTCAAACATTTAGGTGATGATTGCTTGCACTGGTCAAGCCTGTAGAGTGCTTCGTGGCATTTTCGAAATGGGGTTATAATAGCCAATCTGGTCAACTGGTGATGACTTATGGTCTTCAGAAGTTGGGCCACCTAAAATGGCAGAAAATAATTTCCTTCAAAATTTTTGTTCGGGTTTCAAAGGTTATCTTGAGCTGACTATGATGTAATAAAATGTAAAATAAAATAATTCTAAGTTTGGTCGGCCTTATTGGCTAAAATTCTGGAACCTTCCCAGGCGGTGGAAAATTGCCTATATAAGGAAGGCTGTATTATTGTCTTAGGCAGTTCAAAATAGTTCTGGGTAGTAGATCTGGGTAATAGTTCGAGGCTTTGTCCTATAGAATATTATAAGGGAATGCCCATGTGGCTTTGCATATTGTAATTCTGAAAGTTTGTAATTCCACATTTGTGGAGATAATAAGAAGCCAATTTTCTGTTCTTGCATATTGTTGCGGTTTCTCTATTTCTGTTATGTGTTTTTGGTATTAAGGGGAGCACCCTTCATCAAGTGGTATCAGAGCAGGTTTTCTTGAGTGTGTAAATAAATTGCCAACTGTGAGGCAGTTTACACCAGGACCGTGGTTAGGGTTTCAGCGCACATCGCAAAAATGCCTCCACGAAGAGAACGTGGCAGAAGAGTTGGTGCTGTGACACCTGAGGTTAGAGAGCTGCAGAGACAAGTGCAAGCATTGCAAGAAGAGATTCACAGAGGAATGAATCTTAGTGTCAGAGACGAAAGCGAGGATGAAGTCGAAGAAGAATATCAAGAAGGAGAAGTTGAAATTGTGAACCAGGAGGAAGAAAGACTTTTTCGGGCGATTTCCAAGATTGGAAAAAGACCTAAGATTGAGGTTCCTACATTTTCTGAAAATCTAACCCAGAGGAATTGATCGACTGGATCAATGAATGTGAGGAATATTTTGAGTATGAAGATGTTGAGGATCCTGATAGGGTCAAATTTGCGAAGGCCAGACTGAAAGGTCATGCGAAGATATGGTGGCACGAGATTCAGTTGGAGCGAAATAGAAGGGGAAAGGAGAAAATCATGAAATGAGATCAGATGGTGGATAAATTAAAGTGACAGTTCATTCCTATTGATTATGAGCTTAACCTACTAAAGAAAATATCGAGTCTAAAGCAAGCAGGAAGATTTGTTCAGGAGTATACAGAGGAGTTCTATCGACTTCTCATCAGAATAGGCCATGTAGAAGCTGATAAGGAGAAAGTTGCCCGATACCTTAATGGGTTAAGGCCAAGCATTTAGGAGGAGCTGAATCTGGTTCGAATGAACAGTATTGAAGAGGCATACCAGTTTTCCCTAAAAGTAGAGGAAAAGCTAAACAAGAAGTTTGAGAGCAGACAAAATGGAAGAGGTCACGGTGGACGATCTGGTGGATGGTCATATGGGTGGCCGAAATGAAGATCTGAAAAAGAAGGATGAGGCCAGTAGTAGTCAGAATCAGTGAGGAAATAATTCCAATCACTTTCAGGATCAGAATAATAGAGATCAGAGAGGAAGAGGAAGAGGACAAGGGTCTAGAAGAGGTGGCTTCCGTGGAACATGTTTTCACTGTGGAGAAGAAGGTCATAGGGAAGTTGAATGTCCCTCAGCACCAAGGCAGAATAGATAGGAGAAATGAAGGCCAGGCCAGAGTTGCACATGTAGATGAAGATGCCAGATCATCAAATTTTGAAGATGCTGAAAGAGGAGAAACGTTGATTAACAGAAGAGTCCTGTTGAGTGGTGAGAATGAACCTGAGCAAAGGAGAGCCTGTTTCACACCAGGTGCAAGTGTGAAGGAAAAGTTGTGATGTGATTATTAATAGTGGAAGCACTGACAATTTGGTGTCAGAAGAGATGGTGACAAAGTTGAAGCTGAAGAGACAGAAACACCCACATCCATATCGGATTTGCCTGGGTACAGGATGACCACAAGGTCATGGTCAATGAACAATGCCTTGTGAAGTTCAAGATTTGCGGATACCAAGATGAGGTATTGTGTGATATCATATCTATGGATTCATGTCATATGTTGTTGGGTAGACCAAGGCAGTTTGACAGATGTGTTGTATATGATGGCCGTGCAAATACCTATTGCCTGACAAAGGATGGAGTGCGACATAAGCTAAAACCATTGAAGGAGACTGAAGAGAAGGTATGTGGTAATGCAAGGATAACTTTTGTTGATGAAATTTTTTTTCTAGATGGTATGAGGCATGAACATGTATGTTTTGCTTTAATTCCAAAAGCTGGTAAAGAGGAAGTAGAAGATGTTGCTGTAGAAGTTCTAGATTTGTTGAATGAGTTTCAGGATATTATATCCGATAACGTGCCTGATGGATTACCACCAGTCAGGAAGATCAGTCATCAGATGGACTTGGTCTCAGAAGTGAGTTTGCTGAATAAGGCAGCACATAGAATGACACCTACAGAAAGTGAGGAGTTGAATAGACAAGTACATGAACTGTTACAGAAAGGATTGATCCGTGAGAGTCTGAGTCCCTGTGCTGTACCAGTGGTATTAGCACCAAAGAAGAATGGAGAATGAAGGATGTGTACATATTCTAGGGCAATAAATAAGATCACAATCAAGTACAGGTTTCCATTGCCACGAATGGATGATATTATGGACTGTTTGAGTGGAGCTGTGTATTTTCTCAAAGATAGATCTGAAGAGTGGATATCATCAGATTCAGATCAGAGAAGGAGATGAATGGAAGAATACCTTCAAGACAAAGGAAGGACTATATGAGTGTTAGTCATGCCTTTTGGGCTAACCAATGCATCGAGCACTTTCATGCGGCTCATGAACGAGGTTCTAAAAAAAATTTCTGGGTAAGTTTGTCATTGTTTACCTAGATGATATTCTGATCTTTAGTAAGACATTGGAGGAGCATATGATGCATATTCATATGGTATTTGAGAAGCTGAGAGAAGAGAAATTGTTGATTAATTTGAAGAAGTGCAGTTTTGTGAAGAAAGAGCTAGTGTATTTGGGATTTGTAGTTTTAGCAGAAGGTCTAAAAATGGACCCAGAGAAGGTACAGGCTATCCTTGAATGGCCTACCTCCAAGGAGTGCTACTGAAGTAAGATCTTTTCATGGTTTAGCTAGCTTTTATAGAAAGTTTATCAGAAATTTTAGCAGTATTTGTGGACCCTTGACTGAAACAATGAGAGAGGATAGAAAAGAGTTTAAGTGGACTAATGGGGTAGAAAAGAGTTTTCAATTGTTGAAACAAAAAGTTATAGAACAACCCATTTTAGCACTTCTAGATTTTAATAAGGTGTTTCAAGTAGATTGTGATGCTAGTGGTACTGCAATAGGAGCTGTTATGAGCCAAGAAGGTAAACCTGTTGCTTATTTCAGTGAGAAGTTAAATGATGCCAAGAGGAAATATTCTATTTACGATCAAGAATTTCATGCTATAGTTCAGGCATTAAAGAAGTGGAGACATTATCTACTTCCTAAGGAGTTTATTTTGTATACTGAACATCAAGCTTTGCAATATTTGAATAGTCAAGGAAAATTGAATCAAAGACATTTGAAATGGGTTGAATTTTTGCAGAGTTATACATTTATTTTGAAACACAGGAGTGGAAAGTCTAATAGGGTTGCAGATGCTCTTAGCAGAAGGCAACTATTGCTGACAGAAATGAAGATTGAAGTGGTTGGGTTCAAGGAACTCAAGAAATTTGTATCCAGAGGATCCTGATTTTGGTGAAACTTGGAAAGCTTGTACAGAACCTGTTACTCTAGACAGGATGAAATGGTTGGATTTCATCATCCAGGATGATATGCTATTCAGAGGGAGTCAGTTGTGCATTCCACCAAGTTCTATGAGGGAGAATCTCATCAAGGAGAAGCATAGCGGAGGATTGGCTGGATATTTTGGTCGTAACAAAACTCTTTCTTTGGTTAGTGAGAATTATTATTGGCCACAGTTGCAGCAAGATGTGAAGAAGTTTGTACAGAGTTGCAGAGTATGTCAGATGCGAAAGGAGTGAAGCAGAATACAAGGTTGTATCAGCCATTACCTGTACCGGAGAAGCCTTGGGAGGATATCAGCATGGACTTTGTTCTTGGTTTACCGAGGACACAGCGGGGACATGATTTAATTTTTGTAGTAGTTGACAGATTTTCGAAGATGGCACATTTCATTCCTTGCAAGAAGACTAATGATGCTGTTCATGTAGCATAATTGTTTTTCAGAGAAGTAGTGAGACTTAATGGTATGCCAAAGACCATAGTTTCAGATCGGGACACTAAGTTTGTTGGATATTTCTGGTGTACATTGTGGAAGAAGTTGAAGACAGATTTGAAGTTCAATTCATCACATCATCCACAGACTGATGGAAAGATAGAGGTGGTGAATAGGAGTTTAGGAAAATTTGCTGATATGTTTGGTTGGAGATAAGCTGGCAGGATGGGATTTGATTTTACCACAGGCAGAATTTTTATATAATAATTCTGTCAACAGGAGCACTGGTAAATCACCATTCCAGATTGTATATGGAAGTAGTCCAAGAAATTCATCTGAATTGAGGAAGATAGATAAAGGAGAAATAAGTAGTGCTGAAGCTGAGGATTTTGCAGAACACTTGAAGAACATCCATGGGAGGTGAGGAAGCATATTACCAAGATGAATGCACAGTATAAGGCTAAGGCAGATGAGTAAAGGAGGTATAAGGAATTTCAGGTTGGCGATGAAGTCATGGTTCATTTGCGAAAGGAGCGGTTTTTAGTTGGTACATATAAACAAGCTAAAAATGATGAAGTTTGGACCATGTAGGATACAAAAGAAACATGATTCAGGGAAATGCATATGAGGTAGAATTTTCCTACTGAGCTAAATATTTCACCAGTGTTTAACATTTCAGATCTGATAGAGTATCATGAAGGAGGTGTTGAAGATGAGATCACAGCAGCACAGTGGAGTATTCCAGCAACTAGTTTAGACACTAAGGAGATCGAAGATATACTGGACAGTCGTGTTGGCAGAAGCACAAGGAACAGGACATATGAAGAATATCTGGTCAAGTGGAAAGGATGACCTGTTGAAGATTCATCATCACTGACAAAGGAGGAGGTTAGTCGTCTTGGTTTTCCTCTGCACACCTGAGTCATGATAGGGTCACTTCTCAAATTACCCCTGGGTGTTTGATGCAGGAGCATCCTGGGTGTAAAGAGCAATCTTGCATCACCCAAAAAAAAAAAATTTCTATTTTTATATTCAATAAGGGCTATTTTGTGCAGAGCTACTATTTATGGAAAGTTACTATTTTTGGTAATTTTCATATGTGCTCAGAATGATCTGATTTCTTTCTTGGAGGTTCATTTTGGTCATATAAGTCTGCCAGTAAAGTTTCATTGTCAGATCAAGTGTATTATGGAAGATATTGAAGATTTTCGGTATTGGCAGCAGGGTACATAAACTTTGAACTCAGTTTTGAAGGCTTTAGAGGCCCTGGATGAGGTCAAAAATTTGGGTGACGAGCGCTTATGTCAGTCAAGCCTGTAGAGTGCTTCATGGCATTTCCGAAATGGGGTTATAATAGCCGATCGGGTCAACTGGTGATGACTATGGTCTTCGGAAGTTGGGCCACCTAAAATGGTGAAAAATAATTTTTTTCAAAATTTTTATTTGGGTTTTCAAAGGTTATCTTGAGCCGACTATGATGTAATAAAATGTAAAATAAAATAATTCTAAGTTTGGTCAACCTTATTGGCTAAAATTCTGGAACCTTCCAAGGCGGTGGAAAATTGCCTATATAAGAAGGCTGTATTATTGTCTTAGGCAGTTCAGAATAGTTCTGGGTAGTAGATCTGGGTAATAGTTCGAGGCTTTGTCCATACAGAATATTGTAAGGGAATGCCCATGTGGCTTTGCATATTGTAATTCTAAAAGTTTGTAATTCCACATTTGTGGAGATAATAAGAAGCCAATTTTTTGTTCTTGCATATTGTTGCGGTTTCTCTATTTCTGTTATGTGTTTGTGGTATTAAGGGGAGCACCCTTCATCAATTAACCACCAAGATTAGGAGCTTATGCGAACACTTTCATTCGCCAAGTCACTGAACAAAAACCACTAGCTACCAGAAAATAAGAGAACATGTGAACATAGTATTCAGAGGATCACTAAATGAAATGACTAACTGCCCATGAACATGGAGATCACATGGATAAGGAAAAGAAAAAAGGCATGTGCAAAAATAAGATCTAAGTGGCCCGAAAAAGGTAACGAAGAATAGAATTGGCTAGGATTTTTTCTGGACTTAGACAAATTTTGAAACCCTTATTCATGGAAAAGACCTATTTCTCAGACCTTGAAGCAACCATATCTCATTAGTTTTTTGCATTTAAGCACATGCAATTTTAATCAAAGCCTGTACACACCTTAAACTATCCTTGACTAAGTTCACAAGCCACAAAACACCATAAATGTCTTCGCTAATCAAAACAAGTTTGTTGCAGGACATGGAAAATTTCTTAGGGTTTTGTAGGAATATACCATTTTCATTGGATTTTTGGCAATGACAAGAAAATGGTCTAACATGCTAGAATTGACTACGAAGAAACTTTTCCTCCGGTTGCTTGTTACACTTCTGTAAGAACTATTATAGACATTGCAGCATCCAAGGGTGGAAAATACATCAAATGGATGTAAAGACAACATTCCTAAATGGTGTTATTGAAGAAGAGGTATACTTAGAGAAACTAGAAGGTTTCACCACACATGACAATAATTATGTTTTCAAATTGAAGAAATTACTTTATGGTCTCAAGAAAGCTCCATAGCTTGGTATGAATGTATAGAGAATTATCTCTCCAAGTTAGGATACTCCAAGAATGAAGCTAATCCTAATATATACTTCAAAATATCCAAAGATGAAATGGTTATTATAGTTCTTTATGTTGATGACTTATTAATAATAGGATCAGATTATCTTATTGCTAAATAAGAACTCACAAATGAATTTACATGAAGGATCTAGGGTTGTTACACTACTTCTTAGGATTAGAAGTAGTATAGAAAGAAAATCATATTTTTCTAAATCAAAAAAAGTATACTATGGACATCTTAACTAGATTTGGCATGAAGGATGTAAACCATTAACCACTCTAATGGAAACAAATCTTCATAAACTCAAAGAGGAAGCTACAATTCAGAGCTTACAGATTCTTCATAGTACAAAAAACTAATTGGATCACTTATGTTCTTGGTAAACACTTGTCCTGATATCTTCTATGCTACAAATGTTTTAAGTCATTTCATGTGCGAACCTAAGAAGATTCACTTAACAACTGCTAAACATATTCTGAGATACTTATGTGGTATAATTGAGTTGGGTCTAAAGTATGAGAATGTTGAGATACAACTCCAAGGATTCACTAACATTGATTGGGCTAGAAATTCAATCGATCGTAAAAGCACTACATGATGTTTCTTTAGCCTTGGATCAACAATGATTCATGGTTCAGTAGAAAATAGTCAACTGTTGCTCAAAGTTCTACCAAAGTAGAATACATGGCCACCTCTATGGGTGCTGGAGAAGCAGTATGGTTAAGGAAGTTACTATTTGGATTGTTTGGTAAGCCTCTAAAACCTACAGTAATTTATTGTGACAATCAAAGTTACATTAAGCTTTTTGTAAATCCAATTTTTCACAATCACTCCAAACACATAGAAATTCCTTATCACTATATAAGGGACATGGTAGACAGAGATATTATCAAACTCATCTACATAAGTACTGAAGAATAGAATGCTGATATTTTTACCAAGCCTCTTGCAAAGTTGAAAATCAAGTACTTCAAATAGACACTTGGTATGATTAAGTTGTGATTAAATTTATGAGATTCTATCTCTTAAATATATAAATTAATATATTCATGAATAAAATTAAAATCTAAATATTACAATATTATGTATTTTGAAAGATGACGATCTTACTTATGTGTAAAAGTCACTATTGTAAGGTGACGACCTATAATAGTTTGACTTAAGTTATCATCTAATCCAATTCTGAATTTAGTCGGGCATTATGATAACGAGTGGTTCAAGTTTTGATTCAGATTGCACCAAATATCTTAACACTTATGTTTATCACTAAAATCCAGTTCTGAATGAGTCGGGGATTGCGATAAATTTATTTCATTAGGTTAAAGTTATGTTTCAAATCATGTCGAAA
>BSBK01014171.1:0-7500 GCA_027943335.1 Chamaecyparis obtusa
TCCTATGCCTTGTCTATGTTTCCACATTTTACATACATGTCGACCAGTACAGTTACAACTACAACATTTGAAGCAATTCCTCCATCCTTTACACTTTGATGGATGTCCATGCCCTGTTCCAAAGTGCCCATCTCGGCATAGGCTGGAAGCATGCTAGAAAATTATGAGTTGTGCATGTACTGAATATCCATTGTCTGTGAGTGATGAAAGAGTGGACATTCTTTCCCAGTGAAAGCATGTTCTTGAGAGTGTAGGTTTGCAACAGTTGAAGATATATAGAGGAGTCTTCAGGAGGGTTGTGTTTCCTTTGAAGAGACCTTAAGTTGGATACTTGTTCATTGGAAACCCTCTTTATGAAGGCCTTGAAGTTGACTAATTCTAGCTCAGGTATAGTTAAATTGTCCTTGCTGCCCTAGAATGACATCTTTGTTCAAACCATTGATTGCAAACATTTTTTAAGTACTTGAATCTACAATAGAACAATAGTGGTGAATGTATGATTATTATAATCATATGATTATATGTTATAATATTTATATAATAAGAGTAGTAACGATGGTGTGGTGCATTATTGATATAGGCTCGATGGCTCTTGTCAATGTGCCAAACTATCAATGTGGTGGTGGGCAGTATGTGTTGAAGACTTCACAGACACAGAGCAACCCTGGATGACAATTTTGGTGTTGCCCAAATAGAAAAAGGTTGCCAATGTGTATATATTTAATGTTTCTAATGTAAATAATATTCATTATATTATAAGAACTAATGTAGATTAGGCATCACAGGGAAATAATGGTCCCAGATACTTTAGTTGGGTTGATGACAACTCATCTGCATCTATCTGCTCATCTCCAATTATCCGCGATGAAGGATTTGAGTGCAAAACATGTTAGGCTAGGGAAAATGCTGAAATTATATTTTTACGATGCCTTCTCTATATTGTAATCACATATCTTTGTTGTGACCATATGCGGAGATGAGCTCAGAAATTAGTCAATTTAGTATTTTCATATTGTAACTAATATTTTAATATGGATATGGCGTAACTTCTCTTTGCCTCAAGTGCACATATATATGGTTTACATCTTTTTTTATAGTAATTCTTTATGTTTATGGCTCAAGTGAGCCCCAATCTGCTATCAATCATTTCCATTTAAGGCTTATCATTTCCATTAAGGTTTACATTCAAAATTTGATTACAATAAGATCAATATATGATCAAAACAATATCATATGACAATGAAGGAAGGAAGATTTGATATAAAATATATGAAGGCTACTTAGTTTATCTTAGGGATAGAGATAATTTAATTTTAACTTTGGTTGTGTTAAAGGAACTATGTTGACTTTATTTTGTAGTTGTTTAACATGAGAGTTTTTAGATTAATAGGAGTTCACAGTTTTATGAGAATGTATCATTCAATTGAGTATTAATGCCCATCTATATCTAGTGAGATGAACATAACTCATGTACCTCATGCTAGTGTGCTTGGATACCTTGTATACACTAATTTTTCATTAGACTAAACATTATCCAAATAGTGAGTATTTATATAAAGTGCGAGAAAGAGAGAGAGGGGGGGTGAATGAAGAGGATATTGATGCTCCGCTTAACGGCTAAGTGGAGCAACAATATCCTTGTCATTCCTCTCTCTCTCTCTCTCTCTCTCTCTCTCCTACTAGTCCTTTGGCATGTATTAAATAGAATAGAGTTTTCATCATATTATTATCTTTCTATTTCTTTGTTGTAAACATGTCATTGGTTCAGTTATGTAATTTTTTTTTGTGTTAAATGCATTTAAAATAAAGGTCTAATTATGTAGACTGTTGATGTAGAGCCCTCTACTATCACCTTAAATAGGCCAACTCAACTTGAGGATTCAAAAAGAAACTTGGAATCAACTCAAGGAATCTGTCCTGCTCAAAGATCAAATAGATTTCTTTGACTTTGTAAGTCACTCCCACAACCATTCCACACAAGTTCACCTTCCCACTTCCTTTTTCCAACACCTCTCACCTTGATCCCATCACCAATATAGATCATCTTATTATGGTATATCTACCATGTTCCAACTTCCCATTCAATCAATCAACTCAGCTTCTACCATTCCTCTTCTATAGCCTTTCTAGGCCTACCTAGTAGCCCTTCACACCCTAAAATCAGCAAATCATTCAAAAACTTCCCAAATAACCCAATAATTTTTTACATTTTCTAGTACCCTTTTCGGAGTTACTAAATTCATCTTAGTCTCAGTCCTTCATCATTTGACTGGTGAAGATTTTCTTCACCCTCTAACTCTCCAACTAGGCCTAACTAGCCCTCCCTCAACAAAGCAACTCCTATTTCTGCTTGCCTCTAGGTCTCCATGACCCTAAACAGTCTTATAATATGATTAAAAATCACTAATTTTCAACTTAATATTATTCCACCTTCTCATTTACTTGCCATGACTGGTGTTGAATCAATTCAATCAATTATATAGTTTCATTGTTGTGTTGACTATTTCACGACAGTGTACAAGTTTTGAGAATGGTATTGTCTTTATTGATTAAAAGACATTTTCCATTTGTTCCTTGATACATCAATTCGACCACACCCACTCCACTTCACTTGGATGTCTTTTAAATAGATTCCTAACTCTAATAAACTAACTGTAACTACTAACTAACTTTTAACTGTCTGATACTAGTCACCAAATTGACTATATTAACAATCTAAATAATTTTTTTTTTGTCAAGTTGACAACAAAAGTAAATTATGAAGGGGGAGAATCTTCCCTCTTCTTGGGATTTTTATCCCAACCACCCATTCATTTCCACCCGGGTGTAGGAGTGCAGCAAACAAAGCCTGAACAAGGAGACAAACATAAATTTTAATTGCCATTTATGACAAGTTGTTGCTTATAATCCCATGAATTAACAATGAAAGAAAACTAAATAGAGCAAGGTTCCATTTAAATGGATTTAACACAAAAAACAAATTTACAAAATTGAACCAATGACATGTTTACAACAAAGGTCTAATAGAACTCCCAACAATTCTTAAACATACTTTATCTGATTCTTAAACAATTAAGGTTGGAGTAGACATAGTTATCACACAATTTTTTGTGTGGTACAAGGAAGATTTGGATAGGTCAAATCTTCATGCATGCTAGTAGTCTATAGAACTAAACCTTTATTAAGAATTCATCATATAAGATAAAGTATGTTTAAGAATTGTTGGGACTGGTCCTTTGGCGTGTATTAAACATAATAGAATTTTCAGCATATTATTATCATTCTATTTCTTTGTTGTAAACATGTCATTGGTTCAATTTTGTAAAAAATTTTTATGTCAACATGCCATTGGTTTAGTTTTGTAATTTGTTTTTTGTTGTAAACATGTCATTGGTTCAGTTTTGTAATTTTTTTCAGGAACAATTTGGCCAAGGGCCAGATCAATACTACTCGCAATCTCATTGCCAAAGTTGCCAAAGACTATGTTAGGCTGATAAAATATGGGGATTCTCTTTACCGCTACAAATCTTTGAAGGTTGCTCTACTTGGATGGATGGGTACCATTGTTAAGAGAATTTGACCGAGTTTGGCTTACCTCAAACAGGTGAGGCAAGAGTTCTGTGGGTACCCTAATATTGGCAAGAGTTCTTTTATTAATAAGATTACTAGGGTGGATGTGCAACCTTGTGCTTTTACTACTAAGTCTCTATTTGTCAGGCATACTGATTATAAGTACTTGAGGTATCAGGTTATTGATACCCCTAGTATTTTGAACCACCCCTTGGAGGACATGAACACCATCGAGATGCTCAATATTATTGCCTTGGATCATTTGAAGGTGGTTGTTTTGTTTTTCCTTGATGTTTTGGGGTCCTGTGGTTATAGTATTGTGCAACAGGCAGCTCTGTTTCACATCATAAAACCTTTTTTTGTCAATAAGCCTCTTATTGTAGTTTGTAATATGATTGATTTGCAACCACTAGAGACACTACCAGAGGAGGATGCAAAACTAGTTGTGGAGATGAGATCTGAGGATGGGAAAAATATGGCTGGGTTCTTTGGGAATTAGGAGCGGGCCGATGGTCTCACCGCCTAAGGATTAGTCTCACCTCAGCTCGCCCCTGGTACCCAAGATATGGGTTGCTGGGCATAGTCGTGGGGATACCTCAGGGTTATCAAAAAAAAAATAATAATAACAAAATAAATAGCAATATATATTAATGTAAAGTAACACCTGAATATAAATATCTAGACTAATCACTGAGTAGGATGTCATTGTTGATTACTCTAGATATTTATCTTTAGTTTTTTTTTGTGACATTCCATTATCAGTCAATATTTTGACGACCTTTGGTCAAAACCCTCACAAAGATTGGTCTAAAGTTTGACCAATTTCTGTCAAAATTTGTCATCGTGGGTTTGGCATCCTGTTCAGATGGTCTAAATATTTTGACCTACTTTGGTCGACAGTTTGACCTAATGAATTCCTAATACCATATGTGAATTTTGACCAAGATTCACGTCAAAATTTCTATGTTGACAACGATATGTCGAACATTCGACTCAAAAAATAGCAACCAAACCATTGGTCGAATAGTCAAGCAATATTGGTAGAAATTCAACCAATTGTCCATCGAAAATAGGTGCAAATTGTACTAGTGGGGAGAGGGTGATAAGAGAGAGAGAGAGAGAGAGAGAGAGAGATGCACATGGTAAGGCATTGGAATTTACCAATCCTAAGGCTTGGATTTGCCTTGGAGATCCAACCCAAAGGCTTGGAGGATTTAAATAGGCCTGAGATGTGTTTTCCAACAGACATACAAAAAAATGACAACTTTTTTTGTGTGCTCTTCGCTAGGTTTACTCATGGTTCAATAACGTAAAATAAGATGGTGTGATATTACAAGTCTCTCTGTTAGCTATCTAAGCATATAATTTATTTTTAATTCTGATTATGTTAAGTTTTTCATCTCTAATTTCTTTTGTGTGTATGTCCATTTTTGTAAAAAACCAACGTGTAGTATTTTGGGCATAGATTTTGGCTCGTTCATCAAATTTTGCAACAAGTTACATTTTTAGATACTAGACTCCATTCTACACACTTTAAGAAAAAGAAATTTTGATTTTCAATTGGCTTTAAATGATTTATAGGGGGAGCACACAAAAATTTCATGTTTTTAGGATGTGTGCACTTCGTAAATTCATCAAAAATTATACATTCATCAAAAAATTAGCAAAAAAATCCAGGATAAACTAAGTGGTGTTAGCTAACTTCTCACTGGAGTGATTAAAAAAATTCAAAAAAAATTTAACATTTTAGGGGGAGCACACAAGATGCTATGTTATGTTTTTCATAAAAAATAGGACCGCTTTTTGTGCTCCCCCCTTTTGAGGGCCTTAATCTGCACCATTTTCAAAATAAATTAGTAGTTTAGGAACTAGATTCAGAGTATTACAACTCTTGTTCTTGTCGCATCTTAAAATTTGAGTCTAACTATATTCAATTTCTTGTTGAAGTTCAGAGTTTGCTGATTTTAGGAAAAAAGTGGCATCTTATACCCCTTTTTGGTCCCCCATCTTTGTACACTTACCCAGAAATGAGGGGCCAAGAATTCAAAATCTTAGAATCTTGTGAAGTGAATAAGGAAGACATGATATTCGATCTCATAGTATAGGTATTAACCATGTCTACGATTGATTTTTCCACAGCCAAACACACTTGATCCACTGAGCACTTTTCCTTCTAAAAATTATTTTATTTCTCTCCCACTATATAGACCAAGTGACAGCCACTGGAATCACTCTCCAAATCTATGTGAAGAATGAATCTGAATTAGGGAGCGGCCATTGAGCTAGCAATTTTGTTAGGATGGATGAAAGAGGACCATGCCAACCCAACTTACCTAGCACCCAGTACCAAATATCTTGAGCAAACAGACAAGACACTAGAAGATGATTAGATTCTTCTAGATGGGAATTACACATAACACATTGGAAGTTGTCTACAATGCCTACTCTAAGAAGGTGATCACTAGTGAGGATTCTCTTAAGGATTTCTAACCACAAGAAAGAACCCGTGTTGGGCAGAACCATTGTGTGCTAGCAAAAATGAAACATATGTTTACTTGGGGAATAATTCTTGTTAGACAACTAAAGGTATACTAATTTGACTGATTATCTACCATCATAATCTACAGACTGTATCAGCCTATCTTCTTTGAAATTAAGGTGGAGGGGTTTTTGTTGAAAGATGCCCAGAAGAGCCTCAATTTGATCTTGGGGGAGGTCAAGATGGGAGATGTCTCTTCCAATATGACTGTAGTCCATCACCTCTTGAAAATGTATTAATGTAGTCCTTCAATTTCATCCCCAAGAGAATTTTTAAGGTTTTTATACTTGAAGGAGAGACACCTAAAAAGGATGAAATCAGAGGTAAACCATTCCATGAATCCTCCCAAAAATTGGCTGAGCACCTGAGTTCATGACCCATGAAAAATGTTGAAGAATAACTTGTATGCACTTGATAACAAAGTTCCACATTGTTGATCCTAAAGGGGGATTCCTGATTGTGAAAATCCTGGCAGGATCATCACAGTCCAAATACTTCATCTTGATGATTCTAGCCCAAAGTGAACTCGGGTTCTCCTACAACTTCCAAGATAGTTTGGCCCCTAAACTGATATTCATTTCGTATAGACTATGAAGGCCTACTCCCCCACAGTCTTTAGGTAAAGAAATCTCATCCCAAGACACAAGAGGGATCTTTGGTGAATCATCCATGTGGCCCCTCCAAATGAAATTTTAAAGAATTTTTTAATCTTTGAACCATAACTATCCTAGGTTCCAAGAGAACTATCATGATGTAATTCAGAATAGAAGAGAGAATTGATCTCACAAGAATAATTCTACCCGCAAAGGATAACCATCTTGCCTTCCATGAGGCAATCCTATCTCTAATGGATTGAGAAACATTTTCCTAGAATGAAGCTTTACACGAACCTTGAAAAAAAGGGATGCCCAAATATGTGCTTGGAGTCTGTGCTATTTCAAACCCAAAAAATCGTTAACCTTTGTTTGGATATCCATGAATGTTAAAAAAGAATATCTTAGACTTGGATATGTTAACTTTTTGTCCCAAGAGAGAACAATATTCTTCCAATGTTTCCTTGATGACTTAGCTTCTAATAAGGACCATTTACCAAACAATAAGGAATCATCTGCAAATAAATTATGACTGACTGATAATTGAGAGTGATGGAGGGTAATCCCTTCCCAGCTACCCTGGATATTCTTAAAAGAAATTAGTCTACTTAAACCTTCTACCATTATGATGAATAAGAAAGGAGACAATGAATCCCCCTATCTAACTCCTTGAGAAGACAAGAAGAAACTACATGGTGACCCATTAACCAATACTAAAATCTAGCCCCCTTGACGCAAGCCAAAATCATTTGATCCATTTATGACTAAAACCTATCTTCTACATTATCTTCCTCAGGA
>BSBK01014171.1:12500-82504 GCA_027943335.1 Chamaecyparis obtusa
CCTCTTGACCATCTCTTGAATAGAACCCCCTTTGATGCGGGTCACAGAGGAAAGGCTTTTGCCAAAATGTATGCCCTTCTTGCTATATTGGCTCATGCCTGGTCTTTGAATTTGAATTCGGTCTCTCTTGTGTTGGGTGGTATCTCTCCTGTGGCTAATTCGGGTTCTTTGGAGGTTCCTGCATATTCTTTGGCTCCATTGTCTGTTGGCTCATGTTCTTCCCCTGTTTGTCTCCCGGTTCCTCCTTCATCTGATCATGCTTTGTTATCACCACGTGCCTTGGAGGATTCTCTTATCTCTCATGTAGGCCGCCTTTGGAGTTCTTTGTTTCTATCTCCACCTTTGAATCCTAGTTTTGGGAGGCATGATCAATGATGGTTTATCATGCTTTCTGGTGCAATAATAGTCTTTCTTTTTCCTTCACACAGTGTTTTGCAGGAGGTGCTTTGTGCTGCATTGGATAATTTATACGACTTTATGGAGATGTTTTCTACAGCTCTTTCAGTTCAATTTCCTATCATGGCTTCATAAGGTGAATTTTGGCATTTTGTTGGTTTCATTGTATATTATTTGGTTGTTGTCATTCTTCTAATATGTTGGCCAAATTCTCTTTGTAAATATAGTATATCTGTAAAAGATATGAACAATGTAATGGGGTTTTAGTTAAGGGGGGTTTAATTATTTGTTTTTTGGCCTACATATAGGCGGGATGTCTTCAAAAGGGCTTCGGAATATATTGTAATGCAGATTTATTCTACCTTTGGGGTTGAGGGGTTTTTTGTAATTGCTAAGTCGTGCTCCGACTCTGTGGGTTTTTGGGTAGGCTACTAAATCTTCTTTGAGCAAGGTTTTGCTCTTTTTTGTATATATATGGGTAACGAATGGAGTTTTCTTTACTGGTTCTTTCTCTGGGAGCCCTTTGAACCAAATTATTATTAATATAAATATAAAAAAATTTGCCAAAAAAAAAAACAATTAATATTTTAACATATTAATAATTATGAAATTGATAATTAAATATCAATTCATTAATTATGCTTTTAATTTCTAGTTTAGATTTAATAATTAATTAAATCTTTTATTCACAAAATTGGACTTTTTAACTAAGTCTTTTTAAATTAAATAAATATATTTAATTAATTCTCATTAATTAAATACCCTCATATTAATATTTCCATATTTAATAGAACTTAATTATTTAATCACTTAATCCTTTATCTATTTTAACACAAAATCACATCAAACAAAAGATATGCAAATCTAAAGAACTGACTACATCAAAAAAATACTATAATCAAGCACAAAAGAGGGTTCATGAATTCACATCATCTTGACGAATTCAGAGGGTAGTGAATAAGATACTTGTCCACTATTTTAGGACAATAAATGTTGTTAGAGTAGTCATATTATAGCTAATAATTAATTAATTAAATTATTACTCTATTATTCTCTACACTTAAGTTAGACTTAGGCATCTTATTATTCTTTAGGGTTTTCTCCTTTAGGGTTTCAGTATCCTTTTATAAGGATTCCCTCTTTGTATTTTTTAGCAACTCAATGCATTGTTCATAATAGATATTGTTCTTTTGAATGTGCATATGATGTCTCTAGCTTTTTGGCCTCCATGATTTTCTTGTTTTCTGTTCTTTGCTTCTTCCATGTGACAGGGTTATGCATGCAGGTGTTCTTGGGAGATTAGTTTTTCACCTAATCTAACATGGTATCAGAGCCATCTTGATGCTTGATGTTCGTGTTTTGTTGAAGTGATTCAGAAGAAGGCCCAAAAACCTTAGAATCCATATAAAACTTGTCCCTTTTGGACAACGTGGCTTTGAAGCAAAAAAAAAATGGTTTTGAGTGCCGTACGGGCATGAAAACTGAGAAAAAATATTAAAAAATTATTTTTTTTAATGATTTTTGCATTTAATTTAATGCAGCCCGTGCATTTTGAAAGGTTCCACTGGCACTCCACCACCGGCAGCGCCTCCAGCGCGCCCACGCTCTGCCCGCCGCTGCTGCACTCACCGCGGCCCCCGCTCCGCTCCACTGCAGAGCCACCGCCGCCCCCTCTCCGCTCCGCTGCAGAGCAGTTTGTCACTCCGCCCTATCCGCCAGTAGTCCGCTTGCGCCGCCGCACTTTGCCACTCCACTCGGCTGGCCCCTTTTGCCAGGTTTTGGTCATATGGGGGACCAACCCCCGACCCCCTACACCTATTTGCAGAGCCCCTGGTCACCCACGTGACTAGGGCTTATTTTTTTAGCCCCTGGGGACATTGAGCCTTGACAGCCATTAGGATGTCAAATTTAGGCTCGTGGTTGCTGATGTCAGCATATCTTTACCATTTTTTTGGTTTTTTGGAGGTACCTGGGCCTTTTTTGCAATATCTTGAGCATATGGTATCAGATTTTTGACTTCTTTATAATTTTGGAAAGCTCTTTCTAAGCCCATTCCAATGGTGGAGGTTTGATTCTCTAATTTTTCCATTTTATTTTTTGCTGTCAAAGTCTGATGGTTGTTTTTGCCTTCCAGGAGCCATATCTCACTCATTCGGACTCATTTTTGGGCTCTCCAAATATCGTCGAAAAGCTGGTTCAGTGAGTTATTCAGTTGTAGGGGTCTTTTATCCAGATTCTGCTCCAGGTTCTTTCTCCTCCAAATTTTGCACTTTCACACTCTGGCAGATTACTTGGGTTCTACAGGTCCTGGGATCTCTTCTTCTATTCTTTTGGCTCACTCTTCTTTCTAACTTTCTGAGCATTGTATACTTCTCTTCAGTTGCATTCTCTTTTCTATAAATGCACTAAGATAAAGTGTCTGCTTTTGCATATCTGGGATTTTGAGCACCTTGTGTTTGTTTGTACTCACACTCAGTTATAAAGTGCCATGGGGGGTTATGATATTTTGCCTTTTGTGCTCATCCACCTTTGTCAAGTGAGTGTACCTTCCACGACATTAGCCCATGCTATGTGTCAGTGACACTACCCTTTATCCTGTGCTTGTACTTTTATTGCACTGTTGGTGTTCTTGATTCTTCTTCTTGTAGATGTTTCTGGCATTGCATTTTAGTGTTCCTGTCACCCTCTCCCTATTCAGCATTATGGGGTGGGTTCACCTGTTGGCTCTATTGCTTCCTTGGTTCGGTTGAGTGATCTATGTATTCAGTTTTTGTTCCTATGTACTAGGTGGATGTAGTGGCTAGGCACCTATGCATTTCGGTGAGATGGTTCATCTACTATATAGACACTCGTTCTTTCCTATTATGGAGGTCACCTCTTCAATTGATCAACTCTTTAGACTTTGTCTTCTCTACCTAGTCATGCATTATTTCAATGGGGGTTCCAGCAGTTACTTCTGACAGTGTTTACAGCTTCATGCTTCGGAGATGCTACATGCTCTTTCTTATTTCTTGTATTTGGGTACCTGATCAGGCCTTGTTGCCGGGACCCATTGCTCTTTCATGCATTTTTGTTTTCATGCATCTTTTAGTCCTTAGTTGTTTAGCTTCTCCCTAAGTTACACTTAAGGGGGGGTGTTAGAGTAGTCATATTATAGATAATAATTAATTTATTTAATTATTAGTCTATTATTCTCTACACTTAAGTTAGACTTAGGCATCTTATTATTCTTTAGGTTTTTCTCCTTTAGGGTTTCGGTATCCTTTTATAAGGATTCCCTCTTTGTATTTTTGAGCAACTCAATGCATTGTTCATAATAGATATTATTCTTTTGAATGTGCATATGATGTCTCTGGCTTTTTGGCCTCCATGATTTTCTTGCTTTTTGTTCTTTACTTCTTCCATGTGACAGGTTTATGCATGCAAGTGTTCTTGGGAGATTAGTTTTTCACCTAATCTAACAAATGTCTTAGGTTGGGATTTGGACCTGTATATTATCTCCCCTCTCTTACCATTGAGATATTGTGATAGGGAATGCTCATCTTGACAATTTAGGGAAGTCGATGCCCAGTACCTAAAATCCTACATAAAAGAAGAGCATGTGCATACACGTATAAATATATAATAGACAATGGCAGGGATCAATCGATTGTGTGGATCTCACAAGTAAATATGACCCCATCCCTCAACCACATCAGGAACACCAAACATAAATATAAAACATACATGCTAACCATACACATGTAAGTATAGGGATAGTAAAATCATAAATATAAATAACATCATAACATATAGAAACTTATAGATGTAACTATAAACACATGACATCACACACCATCCAATGGCTCATATATCAAGTCAATTATAAGGTCATACAACAATAACCTAAAAATCACATAAATAACCAACACACACATACAAGTGGCCTAAAAGAGTTTTGCAATAAAAACATGAAGAAAAAACTATAGGAGGGGTATTACACTATATGTTTAGGAAAGATATGATAAGGAATTAATGTGGTTTATTTTATCATCTTATACATGTGAAAATATGATGAATATGATGAAATACAATATGATTTTTATTCGATTATGATTTATGATTCAAATCTATTGATGATATATCAAGTGGTTTAGTTTGTTGACAAGATGAAGGAGGGGTGTGGTTGAGGTAGAGGAGGCCTGCTCCTTGGCAGTGGGGAGATTAGAAAAAGTTTGGTTGCAGACACCTCTTAGATTAAAACGCTTTTAAATCCTAATTTTGGTTCCTAATAATGCATGTGTGAATACAAATTGTTATGATATTATAAAATTTAAATAAGTATTCTTTACATGATATAAATAGGATTTCAAAAATATTTTAGAAGTGTAAACTCTAGATGATAAATTAAATGTTATTTAACTTATTAAGTGTTTGAATAGGAATTTTATTAAAATGTTTATTTTTATTTTAAACTTTAGAGTTCACATGAGCATTGTAAATATACCCAATTGGAAGAAAACAATACCTTGAGGTATTAATTAAGGGGAGGATCAAAATTTTAAACTACCCATTATACTGGAGAGGTGGACAATTAAAAACAAGAGAAATTGATGGACTCATAGTATTACTCGGAGGTAGTCTTTTAGGTAACGGTTTAAGTCTAATAAACTGACCCTTGCATCCTAAATTATCGGCATGGAAGCCACCCACAAGGAGAGAAAAGAAAGCATAAGAAAGGAGACTGTAGGTTTTAGGAGGATGATTTGGAGGAAAAGACATTGACACAAATTTGGAAATCACTTGCAAGGCTAGGAATTTCTTTCCAGAACTCAACTTTTCTTGCCAGGTTTTTTTAAAAATCTTTTATTGAATGTTTTTTTTTTCTTTGAACACGTGATAGAATTTCTTTGTAAATTACATTGGCCTTTAAATGACTGGAATGGTTAAAGTTTAGAACATCTCTTTTAATTTAAAATGACAATATAAACATTCATATTGTTTAGAGTTTGTATTATTTAGAAACAGCTAAAAATTAAATTTTGTTCATAACCAAATCTTGGAAGTGGCACTGGCTAAATTGGAAGTGGAACTGGCTAAATGGTCAATTATTTGCACCCAACCAGTGTAGCACGTCCTTTCTAACAGTTCAGAATAGTATATGTTAGAACAAACCCCTGGCTATGATAAGACAACATAATATATAAAAGAAGTTTGAAAGAAAAATCTAAGTGTTGCCCGTGGTAAAATATTCCTTTTAGTTTTCTCTTTATACTTTTCATTAGAACAACCCATAATTTTAAATGGATCAATAGTTTTCATTTAGGAAACATTGGCTCATATTCTCAATATATATACTATCGGTGCCATTTTTTTTCTTTTATACATGTTTTAGTTTATTATTTTATAAATTTATTTTGTAATCAATTTTTAATTATTTATTATATTATTTATTTATATTATTAATTATTTATAATATATATTTTTATATTATATTAATTATTTATATTTTTTAGTTTATATATTTAAAATAAGTTATATAAATTTTATATTATATAAAAAATAATATAAAGAATTATCTCAACAATTAATTTTAACATTATTCATAAGAATTTATAAGTTTTATAACATGATGTGAAATTCTTATTTGCATAATGAAAATATCTCTACTTATCATTTATGGGTGTGTTTCAGCACGCTCACTCTACATTCTAACATAAAATAATTTGAATTACATGGAAAATTGATATGTTGAAAGAACATACATTATATAATAATGATGCATAATGTCAATTTTTTAGTTATCTATTTGTTTGTATATAATAATTTAATATGATAAAATAATACACATGGCTATAGATAAATGCCTTAATCCATGTACAAAACTTGGATAAATTATTGTGTGTTAATGAATGATATTTCATGATAGATGGGATATTGCCTTTAATTTTATGTAATATATATGATGTACAAAATTAGGATTTTATAATAGTTATATTTATATAATAATATTATTAATAAATATAATATTGTAAATTAAATAATTTGTAACAGAATTAACATTCTAGTGTCATTTAGTTTTTAAATTTTTATTATATTTTTAATTTAACAATTGAAATCTTAATTTAAAAATAGTTTTCAATTTTTTATTATATAGTTTAAATTAATTAAATATATCTTGAAAAGAATTTTATGTTATTTTATTTTTAAATTGATAAAAAAATTATAGTTTATTTCAAGTCATAATTGTAAAAATTAAAAATATAATTATTAAATATAAATTTTTAAATTTTATAATCTATAATAAAAAAAAGTGTAAAATAAAGTATATTAAAATAAATATTTATTAATAAAAATAAAAATAAAAATAAAGAAACTATTCAAAATATTTTAAAATCATAGTTTAAAAAAAAAATTATATCAATAGTCATAATTGTAAAAAATTAAAAATATAATTATTAGATATAAATTTCTAAAATTTTATAATCTATAATATAAAAAATTATGTGGAGAACAATGTTTGCTTTCCATCGATATGGACCGTGTCTTGAAAATGTATTGTTCCATATGTGAGCTTGTTTTCTTCTCAAGAATATTCATGGCCTAGACAATGTAGACCTAATGGCTAAAATGTATTCAATTTCAGTTGTGCCTATGTTGACTAAGAAATCTTCAAATGGTACAAAACATTCGCAATGGGAACATTCTAAATTGGATTTGATTCTTTCAGCAATGGACATAATGTTTTTGTCTGTGTTGTCATATGGTTCTAGTATTTTGGTTGTTCTCATTGGTGGTTGGGAAACCATAGCGACATCTACTCTTTTTCATCTTTCTACATTGCTTGGTATGATGGTGTTAATGAAACTTGGCTATTTCATTATCCAAAGTTTGAGTATTGCAAGTCAAATATTTGTCCACAAAATGTTCAATGGTACTATTATCACCCTTTCCATATATTGGTGTGTCTTTAGCCCATAGCATGAAGTGGTCACGTTCATTTCCTCAATTTTGAAACTATGTAAGAGAGAAATAATCGATGACTTTGCCAAAGAATGAATCATATGTGCAAATTAATTTTTTTATGGCATTACTTCTATGCTTGTAGTACCATGTACAAGTGATAGGGTCTTTTCTTATCAAAGATGAGATGTCAATGTCGTCAAATTCTTCTTGTTGGTCTCCTTTTGATTTGGTTAGGTGTGAAATGTATAATTCTTTTAATGTTTTTGTCAATGGCTCTCAGTTTTGTTCTGCACTTGTGAATGTTGCAAAGAATGTTGGTGGGCCTAGTTGTCGTATCATTGCAAAAACATTTTTATTCAGATGATGCAAATAATCTAGTGAATTTCTTATTTTCTTGAAGTCTATGTATCCAATATCTGATTGCAATATTTTTTCAAGGTTCAGTTTGTGTTTGACATATTTTGCCACTAATTTTTTACCTTTTATTTTTTTTTTGTGTATTTGCACCCATATGGTAGAGAAGACTTGGCGAATAAGTGTTTTAATGGTTTTGAAAAATGATTTGGTGGTATGATAAGCAAATGTGTGATTTGAATTTTTTAATTCCCATTGTGCAATTTTTTGGTATGAGAATTGTTTTTTTATTTTCTCATCCCTCGACTGTCCATAAAATAATGTTGGAAAGTTCATCTCTTCTGCATATTTATCTTGAAAAATACCAAGAGTTCATTTTCCTCTAGCTAGTGCAATTTCAATGATTTTATCTTGTATATCATGGATAGTTCTTGCTTCTGTAAATCCATGTATCAAAATATATGTTTCAAGTTCCATGGCACTGATAGTGTCATTGTCACTATCAATAGATGAAGAGGTACAACTTACAATGTCTTCTTCTGTAGGGCATAATTATTTATGTCATTTTTTGTTTATTTTTACATTTTGCATTTTGTATAGCTTTCTTTTGCATAACTCCTTGAGATCATTCATAATAGTATTTGGTCAGACTCTTCCTATTTGGTGTGCATTTGTGTATTGCAAATGTCTCTTTAGTGCAACAACAACTGTGGAAGTTTCAATGGATGATCATGGAAAAATAGTTTGTATAATGTTTATGTCTATTGGCACATTGATTATAGTTCCACTCAGTCCAATTTGATATCTCTTGTGTCCTACACTACTACATTTGACCTCATTTTTCTACCAAAATTTTTGACCATCAATTAAAAAGGTTTAGGTTGGTCGGATTATAGAAGGAAAACTTCCTTCTTTTTTTAATCCATGCTCGTGTTGGTCGAAAGTTTGACCAATACCATGTAGGTCAAAATTTTGACCAACACGGGCATAACTTTAAAAAGAAAAAGATTTTGTATCTCATTTCATTGTTTTGTTTTCACTTGGAGCGCGCTTAGGAGCTAGAGCTTGCGATTGTTTGAACTGTTATTTGGTGAGATTTTTAGGAGGACCGCTTGCCTGCGAGAGTTGCCATTGTGATTTGGTGTAAAAGGAGGACCACCTGCCTGCGAGGGTTGCCACTGTGATTTGGTGTAAAAGGAGGACCGCCTACCTGCGAGGGTTGCCACTATGATTTGGTGTAAAAGGAGGACCGCCTGTAAGGATTTCCTTACTCTGCATTTGTCTGGCATTGTTTTATTGGTTACCTACTTAGGTCCCGTGAGAAATGTGACAGGGCATCATATATTGGGTATTTGCTAGGTTGTTTGTTGTGAAGGGAATGTAGAGACCAAACACCCCTACCAGTCCATTTGATGCATTCACGGTTCTTGATGTTCACTTGATTAGTTTTATCTCTATTTTACACAGTTAGTTGCGCAATGAAAAAATAGTTGATTGTCATCACAAACACGGTCATGTAACTACATTGATTTGATTTCATTTGCCCTGAGTATGTTTTTATTTATATATCATGTCTTGTCAATTTGTGAAGTGAGTGGATAGATTGAACATCTATGCAAGTTTAACCTGCGATGCATCCACAGTTTTGAAGTTCATTTGTTAGTTCTACAAATATTTTATTGAAACTTTTGTGTTGTGCTCGCGAGATACTAAACTCTCTATCAGACTGACTCAAAAACTCCTCAGCCGACTTTTTCATGGAGAGTGTACCTTGACTTGTGATTTATCCATTGGTCTCCAATTCCATTGGGTGAGAAGCAAGCCAAGGAAATGAATTTTAATAACCTATGCGCTCAGATTTGGGGGAAGTAGCTACGCTACTTCAAGATTGATGCCCTAGTTAGATATATGCTATGTGTTTAACCAGCAAAGTAAGAAAATGCTTACAACAGTGTCCTAGGAATAATCTGGATTCAAGGCTTAGTTAAATTTGAAAGCCTTGGGAACATTGAAGAATTCTAAATGAAAATAACCATTGTAAGGACCCACTATTAGACCATTCCAGATGACCCTAATCTAACTTGATCAACTAGATTAGAGTGTCTCTATGACAGTCAATAGTGCTAGAGTAGAGTGGTTAAAGTTAGTTAGAAGAGTTAGTGTGACACATTAGAAGATAGTGAATTCTATGCAGAATGACCTTGACCCAAATCCAATAACTGATTGAAGGGAGGAACATAGTTGTAGGATTAAAACCAAAGAAAGATTGTGATCCTGAAGGGAATTAGGAATCGGGTTAAATATCAGCAACCAATTGATGTCTTTGAAGAAAAGTGTCACTTGGAACTTTACAAATCCCATTCAAGGAAATTGGTAGTTAGAAGAATCATCCTGTGGCTGAAGAAATTTAGAGACTAAGGATTTTTTATAGTGTTGGTTGGAACCATTGTCCATGGTTTGAATTGACATTATTATTCTATTGTGATAATTGGTTGGGCCTACAAGAGCTTCAGTTGTAACCACTAAAGCTTCAATGTATTATTAAATCTCATATCTCTGATCACTTCTAGGTCTAATAGGTAGTTGTTTCACCATTAGATGATCATTATAAGATGACCCAAATCATAATCTATGTTCCTCCTTCTGACCAAATGGCTACTACTGTAGCATACCAAGAAAATTCATTAAGTTTCCTCTATAAATTATAGTGATCACCCAAACATTCTTCCTTCTCATTACATTAATGGATTAGGGAACTATAGTACATGTTAATACTTAGTCATTCCATGTGTTACAATGGTCAGAGGATGGAATGACCATATTCAATTGGAAACTCACAAAACTATCAAAGGAATGATTGAAACTACTCTGCCAGTCATGGATGTTCTAGGTTCCCTTGCACCATGTTCACCACCTTTGAAAGGATTCTTGTCCCAAGAATCAGTCCTAGCATTGGATGTTTGAGTCTAAACCTATACTTTAGGAATATGGTGCCTTGACATTTGGTTCTTTCTACCCACTGTCTGTCCACATCTGAACATGGTTGTTTACTGGCTTCCCTTCAATAGGACACTTGACTGTACCTATTTGAACATAGTTCAAATCCCAAAAGTCTGCATTTCTAGGATTGTGCAGCATTGTCCTATTCAATCCTTTGTCCTTTTCTTCCCAAACATGATTTGTCCTTCCTCCTCTTCCCCTCATTGAAGAACCTTCTCTATTGCTGCTATTCTATCTTTCACTTTTCCTCTTCAATTTCTCCTCTATTCTAAGGGCCAACTGGTAACATTCCTTCACACTTCTGGGGTTAGAAGCCATAAATTTATCTTGGATGTTAAATATTAAACCACCTAAATATCTAGCAACCTTAACAACTTCATCTTCTTCCAATCCTGATCTTATACTTAGTTTATAGAATTCATCTGTATATGCTTTAACATCTAAATCTCTTTGTTTTAAACTTTGCATTCTTTTATGCATTTGTACATCAAAGTCTTTAGGAAGAAAGCTACCTTTCAGTTTTGCTATCATCTTGTCCCAAGAGACAATCTTTGGCTTACCTCTTCTCCTTTTGTCTACCTCCTCATGATCCCACCATAGGAGTGCATGCCCTTTGATTTTTATTTTTTCCAATCTGACTCTTTGATCTTCCGATACCTCTTCACCCTCAAAGTATGCATCCATTGATGCAATCCAGTCCAAAAGATCTTATTCTTTCAGACTTCCATCATACATAGGGATATCTCCCCTCACCTTATGCTGCTCATTCTTCATAGCCTTGAATAGCTTGATTGTCCTCTGCTCTTTAGGATCTATTTTTTCCTCTTCTTCCTCTCCTTCCCCTTCCTTATGGGTTTCTTCCTCTTCTTCACTATCAATGCCTTCATCTGATGCTCTTCTTTGATTGGATTCCAGTGCTTCAAGCCTAGCCAAAAGTACATTGTAAGATTCCTGTAACCTTGTGTTCTTCTCCTTCAACTCCTAGATCTCCCTAGTAGTACATGCATTCCTTGGAGGCATTTTCACAAACAATAGTCAAACTTCTTTAGCAAAGTGTTCCTCTATCCCTCTAAGGCATCATTTGTTTTAGATAATTTAATTTTAACTTTGGTTGTGTTAACATAACTATGTTGAATTTATTTTGTAGTTGTTTAACATTAGAGTTTGTAGATTAATAGGAGTTCACAGATACTAGTGTGTCATAGTTGCCCATCTATAACTAGTGAGATGCACATAACTCATGTACCTCATGCTAGTGTGCTTGGATAACTTGTATACACTATTTTTCATTAGACTAGACATTATCCAAATAGTGAATATTTATATAAAGTGCTATAACACATAGGTGGTCCTCCTTTTACACCAATTAATAACAATGACAACCCTCATAGGCGATTGGATAATGTCTAGTCTAATCCGAGCACACTAGCATGAGGTACATGAGTTATGTTCATCTCACTAGATATAGATGGGCATTAATTCTCAATTGAATGATATGTTCCCATAAAAATGTGAACTCCTATTAATCTACAAACTCTCATGTTAAACAAATACAAAATAAAGTCAACATAGTTCCTTTAACACAACAAAAGTTAAAATTAAATTATTCAAAAAAGGGTTTGTGTTTTGAGTTAATTGGTTTATGTAAATTTGTTTTGTGTTATACCCGTATGGATCAATGGAAAGGTTTTAGTTTCTATATCATTTACGACCTCTAAGAATACATCTTAAAGGTCTTAAAATGTCGTAAAGGGTCATAAGAGGCTCCTAGGAGGGGCTAGATGAGCTTCCACCTTCACGTGGTTGGCCCTGTTAAGTAGAGAATGTTAATTAAACTATTCTCGAAACAAAGGGAAGCTCAATAATTTAAGGTCTTAGTCCATGGAAAAATTAAATTAGACTTACTAAGCCTCTTATTGTATTTTGTAATAAGATTGATTTGCAACCACTAGAGACTACTCTACAAGCTTGAAGAAGTGGTATATTTTGGCAAATGAAGAGTGGAAAGAAGATGGTATTCCTAAGATCATGGATGGATACAATGTTGCAGACTTTATTGATCCAGATATCTTGTAGAGGCTTGAAGAACTAGAGAGGGAAGAAGGGCTTGGGATGGCAGCTAAGGGTGATGAGGATGATGAGATGGGGGAAGTGGAGATGAATCCTGATGAAAAGGAAGCTCTGGCTATAATTAGTAAGAAGAAGAAGATGCTTATTGTCGAACACAGATTGAAGAAGAGTATTGTAGAGAGCTGAGAAACATAAATGTAGATTTCACAATAGCTGACAAACATAATTGTAGGCATCATGGTCACATTTTTTTGGAGACAACATAATTGATTTGTATACCCAGATGATGGAGTGCAACTTCTGCACCTGATCCGATTCCAAGTTGACACTGTGGGATGGAGAACTTGGAACCGGAGGTGCAGAAGTTTCTCTCCATCATTTTGGTATACCACTCAATTACATTGTCTCCAAAATAATGTGACCATGATGCCTACAATTATGTTTCTCATCTGTTATGTCCCAGGACCCCTTATGACTCTTTACAACCCTTTACAATCCCTAAGAATACATCTTAGAGTTCTTAAAATGTCGTAAAGGGTCATAACAGGCTCCTAGGAGGGGCCAGATGAGCTTCCACCTTCACGTGATTGGCCCTGTTAAGTAGAGAATGTTAAACTATTCTTGAAACAAAGAGAAGTTCAATAATTTAAGGTTTCAGCCCACGGACAAATTAAATTAGACTTACTATATAAATTGGTACATTGATGAGAATCAATGATGGGAAGTTTTTAGATTTTGAGAAGACGTATATGCAGTGGAGGTCGTAAGGGATTTTTGTGGATATTTTCTAGATGTGGATACTTTTTCTCATCCATGCACGAAATGTGCTAGTAATCGTATAAAATTACTTAAAACTAGTAAAGGGTGATGGCGAGAACAACCTCTAGATTATGAAGGGATTCCATTCTAGTGTTGGAGGTGTATTTAGATAGGGCATCTTGGTGGAAAGACATCTCACACCATCATTATATGGTGGAGAAGAAGTTGAAGCAACAAAAGATTTTTTCTCAAGTTGTGCATGATGAGACATTGAATCAGGAAATTGGAAATACATGTAAAGTGACCAATGTTACGAAGGGAGTGGATGGTTTGGATGATGGGTAGAGTGCTAGAAAGGTAGGAACCACACTAGAGGGTAGAGAAAAGAAAAAGACATGTTGGGTGCCTAGACTAGAGGGCAGAGAAAAGAATGTAGCTATCCCTGGTTTAGGCCAGGTTCTAACCCATTATGATTGGCATTGAACATTCTACGATTAAATTTGGTTGTGTTAATAGAACTATGTTGACTTTATTTTTTAGTTGTTTAACATGAGAGTTTGTAGATTTGGGATCATAGTCAGTGATTGGGAGAGCTCTATTTTGGCACCAGTCATGTACTACAAGCACTAGAATTAAGTTTTTTGGTATGGGCTGGGAAATTTTTGTATATCAACATGTGATAGAGTTTGGGAAAAAAACTCTATTGCATGTTGATATACAAAAAATTCCTAGCTGTGCCAAAAAACTCAATTCTAGTGCTTGTACTACATGACTGGTGCCAAAATAGGGCTCTCCCAATCACTGACTATGACCCACTGGCAACAAGCAATAGAACGAGTGTGGACACCTGAAGATAAATATTAGATAGGGGAAAAGAACCTGCAACAACAGAGGCAATAGTTGTAGATACATATGAGGATATCCCAAATCCCTAATATGATAAATACAGTGAAGAAAAAGAGTAATGCAAAAATTATTACTATTTTGGAAGATGCAAATCCAACCGAGGAGATGCTGAAGAGGACAGATAAATTGATGGCGTGAGCACGTCATTTTGAAGTAAGTAGTAATGAATCTTTAGTTATAACAAAAGTTCAATAAAGGTTTATATTTTATACTATTTTATGTCGTGAACTAAAATATGTATTTGCTCTTGTTACAGGATTTTTTGCTTGCTCAATTACCTGGTCATGGACATTGCGGTGAGGTAGGTGGTAGCATCATGAAAAATAGTAATAATTTCTGCATTGACTCTTTTTAGTTTTTTCTTCACCGTATTTATTGTATTAGGGATTTCTGGGATATCGTCATCTGTATCTACAGCTATTGCCTATGTTGTTGCAGGTGCTTTTCCCCTATCCTAAACATCAAATTGTGACAAAAATATCAGTAAAACTATCATAATAACTCCATGAATGTTATTTTAAGTAATTATCTATGAATGTTGTGTATTAATATTGAATTATATGTCATGTTAATGAATATTGTTATGTGTTAATAGGGAATTTATATTGATGTTAGGGGGTGGGGGGGTGAGGCCAGATGAGCTTCCACCTTCACGTGGTTGGCCTTGTTAAGTAGAGAATATTAAAGTATTCTTGAAACCAAGTGAAGCTCAAACTAACATACCTTCATTATTTAATCAATTTCATTTGTTCTAGGTCTTTACTCATAAGTGCATTTTGAATGTGTCATTTTCAAGCAACTATCAAATAAAAAACTAGAAGGGCCAATAGTCAACTTCTCATTGTCATTGTTTGGCATGATTCAGCTTCATTTTGTGTAAGTATTCTTGTATTGAATGCATCAACCTCTCTTGGCCTAATGTGGATTATTTCATTGGTTTGTGTTTTTGAGTAGGTGAAGTGTTAAATCAGTTCCTATCTTCTATTCTTAATTCATTCAAACTACAGGAGGGCCTGACAGATATACTCAACTAGCAGAATTACAACTCTGAATAACAACATTCCATTTCTTCATTGGTCAAATCTATTGCAATCTTTTTAATGATGGTTCTCTTTATGATGTTTGTAATTTTTTGGATTTTCATTTGACCATCCTCTGTGGTTATTAATTGACTTATCTTGTGCACACTGTTGCTCATCCAATGCCCTGATGTGCCAAATGTTTAATTGGATTCCACAAACATTGTATAAATTTTTTTTGTCATTGTTTCTCTAGTAAATATATTTGTGTCCATTGAGTCCTATTATTCCCTTGAAGGTTTTATTGGGTAATATAAGTTGTGGAACTTTGTTGGTTGAATTTGTTTTTGAAATGGTGTGGGAACTATTTGAAACATGGGCATTTCTCTTGGAAGGGTTTACATTTCTTATAAGTTTTTTTGTAACTTTTAAGCTCTATGATAATGCTTGTCATCTTTATATGGAAGGAAAATGAATCCAAGAAGGAAGCTTTTAGGAAATATTTGGAGTCAAGTGGCGTGCTTGATACCCTCACAAAAGGTCTCCATGATTTCTATTTTTGCACTTGTATTGAACAACGAATGCAAGGCTAACATTTTTCTTAGGCTTGTTATATAATTCATTAGTTTCTTATGAGAACAATCATTTAAATCATAAATAAGTTGAACCTTATGTTTTCTTTGAGAATTTCTAGATGGCTATCTTTTTGGGATAAATCAAATCTATTTTTTTTGTTGTAGTTCTTGTTGCTTTGTATGAGGAGAATCCAAAACCCTTGGTGGCAATTGAGTAAACTTTTGAATAAGATATTTTCTTTCATTATAACAAATTGTGTGTTAATCGACATAGATGAAATTGTGGCAACAAAATAATTTATTATAAGAATGCATGGATAGAACATAGTTGTGGAAATTCGCAAAAAAAGTGTGATTAATTGGCATTCAGCCTAGACACCAATTTGTTCATTTAAAATATTGTGATTTTTTAGTTTAATTGGTTAACCCAACTATTGATCCCATTTTTAGTGATTTCATTAGAAAGGGACATAAAATGAAACTAGTGCTTCTTATGCAAAGTATTGTCTCTAAGCGAGAAGCTAGCTTAAGTTGATAAAAATACCTCATGCCTCTGATGCCTCCAACCTCCAATATTAACATGTTATACTTTATTAATTTGATGTTGCATTAGACTCTTTGAGAGAAAACGTCCAAAATATCTATTAGGTATAGCATGGATAACTTCAAGAACATAAATTTTATGTGAAGAAGCCATATGTAAAGGTGAAATTTTGAGTATCAATACCCTCAAAATAAAACATCTCTGCTCTTATAAACTTTGAATTTGCAAAATAAATTCTCCTTGATACATACTTCTCTAAATTATTACATCTAATTTAGAACAAGTACCCTAAAAAAGTTCATCCCAAGGAACAATAGGTAGTGAAAACCAGATAGATAGAACAAAGAACATAACCATATGTTGGCTCACCTATTTGAGGTAAGCCAAACTTGGTCCAATTCTCTTAACAATGGTACATATCCGTCCAAGTGTAGCAACCTTCAAAGATTTGCAGCGGTAAAGAGAATCCCCATATTTTATCAGCCTAACATAGTCTTTGGCCACTTTGGCAATGATATTACAAGCAATATTGATCTGGCCAAGGGCTAACTTGTAGTGATCTTTATCATATAAAACATTTAGTAGATCTCCATCAAATGGATGCACATCATCTTGGCGGGGGAAATCATCTTGGCAGATCTCCTTAAAATGGATGCACACCATACCTATCAGTTGAACTAGACTTTCTTTTTTGTAGAATTGATTTAGTATATAATATTTTCCTGTGGGATTTTTTTTTAAAAAAGCAAGGTTTTCATAGCATTATCTACCACTTGAGCAAAATTTTCCATAGCTAAATTTCCTTGCCACAACTAATATTGCTCTAAAGACTTACAAGTTAGTAAGTCCTTGGCTAAAGGGCTAATAAACTAAAGAAAGTTTCAAACATATGAACAGATAAAACTCATACAAGAAAAAGTCAAAGCCAAATTGAATAGCATTGGCTATTTGTCAGCGGAATGTCCCTACTAGAACAGACATATTTGTCACTTCATTAAGATGACAATTGTGTACTAAGTTTTCTAACTGTATAAGTCATCGTCATCTTTATTATCTATTGTAGAAAATACATCTGAAGCACCAGCAGAAGCACCAGCAGGTCTATCTAGAAATTGAAATTTAGAACCAAAGCCTCAAGATTGTTGTAGTGTTTGTGCAAAGGCTTGATACTTCTGAATATCAGCATCACTGACACTTCTTCGGGCATATTTCATTGACTCCTCAAAATGAGCAGCCTTTATTTCAACTACCTCATCACTATCATCCTCATCCATTGCCTCGGGGTTCTCACTTCTTTTTCTTTCATGTTCAATATCCTGTAAAAGTGCAGAGGAAAGAGAACATGACAAATTGAAATAATAAGATACAAGTTGAGGAAAATTGAATCAAAAAATGTAAAATTTTAACAAACCAGTTCGAAAAAACCATTAAGAAATTCATAACCAAATCTATTTTGCAAAAGCCGCCACAATTGAAACTCGCCTTCTCAATATTTTCTCTAATAGCATACTTGCAAGACCGCTAACAAATATTTGTAATATCGGCTCCACTGAATCCTTGGGTATAACGGGCTAGTGCCATTACATCCACATCCTTTAAGATGGGTGATTTTCTCAAGCAAGAAATAAAAATTTGATAACATGATGACTCAATAGGTAAGGGAATATAAATCAACTGGTCAAGTCGGCCAGGCCTTAGCAATGCAGGATCGATGATATTGACTCTGTTTGTAGCACCACTAATGAAAATTGTTTTCTTGGCTATCATACCATCCATCTCTGTCAACAACTGGTTAAGGACTTTGTCCGCAACACCACCAGTATCCCCAATATTGCTTCCAAGTTGTAAAAATGCAAACCAATTATGCATCACCAGTTAGAGCCTATCTCTCAAATAATTCAAACAAAATGATAAAACCCACAATTTCATGCAGAGCAGAGCAGATAGATTGCTAGAGCCCAAAGTAGTCTGGAAAACAAAACGAGCAAGAACCCACTGGCAACAAGTAGCATGACGAACATTGGTCAAAATATGACCATTGATAGTTTGGCATCGTGGTTGAAGCAACTAAATATTTCGACCCAAATTGGTCGAATGTTTGACCAATATACAACCACTTTCTAATGTTATTTTTGACCAAGATTGGCCTCTTTTTTTACCAAGATTGATGTCGAATATTCTACGATTAAAGAGAAATGTCGATATTTTGACGGAAAAAATAGCGACCAAATGGTTGGTCAAGTATTTGACCCATTTGGGTAGAACTTTCGACCAATACTCCGTCGAAAAATGGTGCAAAATGTACTAATGCTAGCTGCCAAATTTGTGCAAATGCAATTCGAAGGGCCACTAGCCTTTCTTCAAGTTGTGTCAAGTTACTTGTGTATTTTAATGGCTTATTGGTTCTAATTTGTTGTGGATATCCATATCGTGGTTTTTTATTTTGTTGCAACTGCTTATTGCAAAAGTTGCATATCTTGTTTTCAAGTAATTCTTGTTTTTTTGACAATAGCAATTCATATGTTTCCTTCGCTTTTCAAGTAAAGTTTGTTGTATTCATTTGAAAATTTAGTTTTCGACAAATTGCACATGCATGTTTAGGTGTGTCTTCAATTTTTGTCATGTACATTTCTACTGCTGATTTTTTTCTTTTTCTTGGATTATACTTTTCATGAGTTGTGATTTATTTGCGCATTTTTTGTTTTATTTTGTGAAGAGATTCTCTAGCAATTCTATTAATGCACATTGAGGGCTTTGAAGGATTGGCAATTTGTACATCTTCATTATTTCAAATGGATTTCTTTATGCTGCACAGATTTCTAGTTTTTTTAGCCTTCAAATTTTGTGTTGTTTGTGACTCTTTAAGGTTACCATCATTATTTCAGATTGACTGGTTTATTCTACACAAATTTTCATTTTTTTCGGCTTCAAATTTGGTATTGCTTGTGATTGTTTAAGATTCGCATCATGTGACATTATAATTCCACTCCAATTGGCTTGTAATGTGTATGAGTGTCATTGACTCCCCAACTTATGATTTTGTACACCTTTTTTGGCCTTTCACAATTGCAATATTGTGCTATAATTGTGTTGTTGTTTTTTGTCCACAATTGTATACTTATTTGCAAAAGATAAGATATCCATTGGAAAAATAATTGGTGTCCTATTCTACTCTCTTCATATGGTTCTCCTATTTTGGCGATAAATGTTTCCCAACTCATCACACCATAATGAACAAGGGAGTCAATCTTGATACATGTCTGAAGGCAAGTCGTTGCTACTTTGTCCTTACATAAAATTGCATTTCATAAGGACTGAGTCATGTACAATCAGGGAGATTGGTCATCATATTGATTATTTGTTAAATTAGAAATACTATGAAAAAGGCTATCACCACACTCAGATATTGATAGTGCTTTGTGACACAAATCAGACATTGCATCTTTTGAGCTAACTTTTTGATAACCTCTTGTCGAAGTGCAATTTGGTTTTGAGCATTCAGACAAGGCAAGTATAGGTTCAAATGGCTTTGCTTTCTTTGACACAAGTGGTTCAAAATTTCCATGAAGAGGATTCTAATCATGAAACAAGATAGAATATGCAGTGGTTTGCAAATTTTCATTGAAATGTAAGTATTTTCTTTTTCTTGTTAAAGACCAAATACATATTTTAATATTTAGCCATTTTGCCAGCCATTTGATACAAAATATGTCCCCACAAAGGCCATATTCGTCATTGTCTATTCTTTGAGCTGCAAACAATGCCATACATCATAGATAGGTATTAACATCTGTAACTCCATGCAATTCATATAAAGTCTCAGGATTTAGTTCATATGTATGTGAAAACAAAGCTTCAAGATCATTTTCTTTCTAGGGATTGTATGAAATGGTTAATGGTTCCCCTACATAACTATAGAGAAGTGTAGCGCATATATAACAATAGTTGGAGAGAGTATAAAAGACAATCTCCTACAGTGTATACAAACTAGTTTATTCTGAACAAGTTATTATTTTTCAATATAGTGTCGGTTTTCCCCTGCACATTTGAAGACATTGATTCATAGTTGTCCACATTTATCATTATATGTAACGGTTTTGTTGACTGGGTGCTTCTTTTCATTTTCTGGACACAAAATGTAAACTACACCAATGTAACAGTCCAACTTCAGTTTTTATCCTACCCGTACAATTTTCTATGTATTAGTATTAATAGTGCAATCATATTTAACAATTGACTGTGTTTACTTTGAAATGAATACTTACTGTGCCTATGAGATATGCAAGTAACAGTGATACTAAAGATGAAAGAAGAGAAAGTCTTAGAGCTTCTCCTAGATGGAAAAGTAGAGTTGCACAAGAAGTAAGTAGCCTATGGATACACAACTTACAAAGTAATAGAAAAAAAGACAATATATATTTGGACAAAGGCTTCAATAGTATTTCAATGCAAGAGATCTACACCCAAAAAAAAAATATTCTAATAAAAAATCTTATAGAAAAGCAAATGCAAAAATTATTCATATGTAGATACCATAAGATGTTATGCCATACTATAGGTATCTTCATTCTCTATTTTCCAAAAGTGATTTTTCCAAAACAAATTCCTACAATTTGAACAATCACATCCGCAAAAATTAAAAATAGAGAAAGAAAATATATAGAATAAGTTTTTACATAAAAAAAGCTTAAACCTCACCGAAAATAAATGTACATACCTTGTAGAGATTGCAATGTAGTTGCCACACAAAAAGTAATAATTCTTAAATTAAATTTTGTTAATAAATTTGTTTTATTTATCCATAAGAAGGGAAACATGGCAATTGCTAAAGAGAGCAAGAAAGGGTTCAACTATTTTGTGAAGAAGTTGAGAGAGAGATGCATGCACTTGAAAAAGAGTGCAAGTAATGGGATAAATAGGTGAAAGAGGCTAGAGAAATCAATTGCTCAAGATCAATAATTTTTTTAACGTGATATTTTTTGCTTAAAATCTATAAAAGTATATAATTTATGTGCATGCCAATCAAGGAACTCAACAACTCAAAATCAATAATATCTTTATGCAGGAATTGAAAGGCAATATGGAACTTGTAATGGAAATTGAATACTGAATGTTTCTTTGTTGTTATTGTTAGGACAAAAGTATGGATTCTCATTTGACAAAGTATTTGGTCCTAAAATTACCCAAGAAGATGTATTTGTTGATATATCTCAACTTGTACAAAGTGCATTGGATGGCTATAAGGTAAATTTCCATGTTTTGACTTGTAGGTTAAGCTTATTTTGGTTGAGTATCATGTAATTTAGAACAATAATGCAAGAACACAAATCTGCATATATTCATTTGAGGAAGAGATAAAAAGGGAAGATCAAAGGCAACAATGAAAAGTGATGACTCAATTATAATTAAAGGTGGTGACCCTTCCACCAATGAGGTATAAAGGAGAATTTATTCCAAGAAAAATCTTTATCTATAAAGAGTGACCAGTTAAGAAGCAAAAAGGACAATGTGAAAGGGAACTGCTCTTCAAAAGGGCCATGACTGCAGGAAGGGACATAACCTTTCCTTCCTAATTGTGGGATATATAATGAAACATTTCATTGGAAGGAAGATAGTAAAAGGGGCATCAATCAATAGAAGAAGCAAATACAAGTATAGTAGAGATAAGTGATCAAGATAGAGAAATACACAGGGATCGACAGAAAAATAAAAAGCATATGTTCATAAAGGGCAATAAACCAAGCAACAAAAATCCATAAAATAAGTTGTATAGGTAGTTATCAAACAACAGTATCATCTATAGCCAGATCAAATTGCAATAATACTCTCAGTCCTTATGGTATGAATACCAATCAAACACAACCTCAACCATTGAAACATTTATAAATATAAATGACCATCTTAGAATTTGTCAAAATCAGGCCTAAGGATTGTGGCATCTTGAGCTATGTTTATTGAGCCCATTTAGATTCCCAAGTTAGCACTAAGTTTCAACTTATGCAAATGAAATAACATATATAATTTAGGAGAACCAATTAATTTAGCAATCTCACTTAGTCCAATAGCGTGAAGGGCTAAACACATTTATGTATTATCAATTAGAAAACCTTGTGCCCTATAGTCAACTTGAAAATGTATTTCCTAGTGATCTGGGGTTTTATTAGTCAAAAAAACTAATTGCATAGTTTTTTTAGTTTTTACATCACTAGCTATTACATCTTTCAGCTATCACATGTTGATGCATTACATCTCTACTTTCCTGACTTACCACATTTCTCAACAAAAATAATTGCACCACTTCCAAAATTATTTTAATGATTTTTGGTCCAACCATTACCTAAATTCCTTTGGTACAGTAACAAACCATTGAACACAATAATGGTATTGGAGATACATAATGTCACAAATTGGATTTTAACAGACACCTTAAAGATCAAACTATGTGATGAGGCATATTAATGCCATATTTTAAGATGCCTTAGGATGATATTTGCTAGGTCTTTTTCCCTGTTATGATACATTTGCCTTCAAAATTTTATGCTCTTTCCTATTATTATATGGCATGCTGTCATCAGACTTATATCATGGTTCAAACGTACTTAAATATACTATACTTAAACAAACTACTATGTTACTTGTTTTAAAGTTTTGGTTATGTATTTAATAAGCAAAGTAGCTATTTGAATATGAATGATTATGCGTATTTTGGTATTTATCACCATGAATGTCTTATCCTAACCTTTGAAGTGCAGCACATCAAAATAGAAAATGTTGTTTTGACCAGGTAAAGTGTATTCATTCACTAAGTGCTCAACTTGGTCTTCTAGCAAGTTCCAACGGAGAAGTATTAAGTGTAGCACCAGTTGAGGGTTTCTAGAAGAGAAAGGCAGCAGTAATCTGGTGAAGAATGAGGCAACGTGATGAATTCCCTAAGGAAATATAGGTGAGAGTGGGAAGTTAGATTTGCTATCGCGATAACTCTTTCCTCTTTTCTAGATCTAATCTGTTTCAGCTTTAAATAGCTTTCCTTATTTTTAGTTAGTAGTGTTGTAATAAAGATTTGCCTATTTCTATGGCATAGTTATATAATTTGTTAGAAGTTTTCCTTTAAATAAAGCACCGCTCCCGTGTGAGAAAGAAAGGCATTATCAGTTTACTAGCAATATAGTTTTCTGTTGTTTTCTAGTTTATGAATATCTATACTCAATTATTCAATCAATGAGAAAATGAAGTGTTGAGATTTAAATTTGCATAATTGTGATTGTAATACTCATCCAAGGGGGCCCACTTGGTGAGAATTCCATAGTTAGATAGATTCATAATAGTTAGAATTACTTTCCTATATTTTTTCTATTTCAATGTCAAGTGTTGAACTGTTCCTACAACCAAAGCCACAGGCTAGCTGATGCTTCCTGCAGCCAAAGCAATGGAACATCAGAAGTATTATGGCATATTTTGCAAGAGTCTTCTGTTTTGTTAGCATCTACATTTCCATAATTTCTATTCTTGTACTTATCTTTTCTAAAGCTTTAGTTTAGGTATCATTCTAGTATTGATTTCCTGCAATCATAAGTTAGTTTTCTTCTAGAATTTCTTTCCTACAGCAACTATAGAATGCATGGTTGGGTGACACTTTGTGCATATACTTTGCTGGCTCATTTCAAGTAACACGTCCTTGGGTTGACATACTAAATGATTTTTTATGAAGAGGATAAACTGCTCAGTTGGATGTCCAATCCCCGAGTTCGGAATTATACCTAGTTTCTGAGACTTTATAAGAATTGATCATTTTTGGTGCCATTTCTAGGGATGGTGCCGAACCTAGTCCTCACTAAGCCATTCTTAGGATTTTCTTTTATTTCCATCTTTAAGTAGAATATATTTCATTTTGAGAAACACTGTAATTTGCATCACTTCCTACTACCTACATGCATAATAGAAGAAGAGATGCTAGAGAAAGGTACTTTCCAAATCAATCCAATCATCCATTTGAAGAGGAGAGCCCATTTTTTGATGCTACCATTGAACTTCCTAAGACTACATCCTCATCCTCATCCTCTGAAGAAGAACACCTTGTTTCCTTCGAAGAGAAACCTAAAATTAATGCATTTTTTGAAGCCTTCTCTCATCTAATAGATCGATTCCTTGAAAATCTGTTACATAGGAAAAATCTTTACAACTAGTCATCTATAAACCGTATCACCCACCTCCTTCACATCCTAGAAATCTGCCAAGGATGGAAAATACCACCACATTTCCATTTCTCATCACTAACCAGTGAGACAATAACAACCTTTAAAATATACCTTCCTCCGCCCTTCCAAAATTCTATGGTCTTGTGATAGAAGATTTGGATACCTTTCTCTTCAAGTTTGATATCCTTTGTAGGAGTTATGACTACACCACTGATTCCCACAAGCTCAAACTCTTTCCTGTGACTTTTAAGGAATCTGCTTTGCATTGGTTTATGGGCTTGGGGTGGGATGTTGTCCATGATTGGGCAGAAATGCAGGTTGCATTCTTACTTAAATATAAGGAGTATTGTCGAGGAACTGATATGCGATGGGAAGACATCTTTAAATTAACTTAAAAAGAGGATGAGACACTCAAGGACTATGTGTCATGGCTCATGTTTAGCCTACAAAGGAACACAGAGCATGCACTTAATGAAGAATCTCAGAAGCTTCTCTTTCTGAGAGGCATACAAGATGGATGCATTGAAGCACTAGACTTTATGGCATGAGGTGATATAACCCAATCTACATGGGATGATATAGAAAAGATATGCGTCAAGTAATCTAGAGCCATCGGTAAGAGAGGAAGGGGGATATAGGTCCACGACGGGAAAGACAAATGGTGAAAGTGCTTCCAAAATAGAGATAAAGCATCTCTTCTCCGAATTTAAGCAAGATATCATCAACAACATGGCCACACAGCTAGATACCTTGTAGGAAAAGAAGAAGCACAAGGAAGTTAAGGCCATGCTAGCTGAATTTTGTCCCCACTGTAGACAAAAGAAGAGAGATTGCCAGTGTAAACTGGTTGCTAATGTGGAGACTACCTAGATGCCAATTGACTACAAACTAATTGAACCAGTGGACAAGAAGCTATTTTTCATCACTCAGCAACAACCATGGGTACAAATACAAGGTATGCCTCAAGGCCCACTTACATTCAATAATCCATTTTATAAAAATCAATGGAAACCTTCTATGAATTATCAAAATCCTCCCTAGAACAACTTTCAAAATCAGTGGAAAAATTACTCTAATCCGTAGTGGAAAAACCCTCAGGGGAATTGGAAACAACCCCAAGGGGCATGGAAGCCACAATAGGGTAACTGGCATAGAGCCCTCAGTGGCGAGGAGGTCAGCAATTTCCAAACCAACCTCAAGGATATCTGCCTCCACCTCTTCAGCCTCCACAGCAAAAAGCACTCTTGCCACCACTAGCAACCAAATTTTTCACCTCTAAAGCCTACACAACACCTTGTGCAACCACAACCAAACCCAAACAACATGCCTCCCACACCTCAACAAAGTTTTTATGCTACTGACCAAATGCAGTACCCCATGCAATATCCTACCTATGCAATCACACTTGATGATATACACCTATGGTCTAGAACTACTCTCCCTGCTCCTGAGCATCCAATCATAACTAAAGTACCCTAGGAAGAGCCTATCCAAGTTGAAAACACTCCTCCTTTACTAGAACCATAGCCTATACCTGATAAAAGCCAACACACTGGACCTCCTTTTCCACAAAGACTACAGCACAACAATCCAAAGTCTACTGAGCAAGTAGCCTTTAATATCCTTGATCAATTGAAGAACATTAATGTCCAAATACCTTTATTTCTAGCAATTAAGGATGTTCCTACATATGGAAAAGCCATCAAAGAATCCTACTTCAAGAAGCTTGGCTGTAAGAAAAAGGATCCCTAGACTGTCCATGTATTGGGAAAACTAACTGACATCATGTTAGGAAAGCTTACCATCCTAAAATATTCTAACCCAAGCAACCCTGTTGTTGAAGTCATTATTAATGGGACAACCATTAAAAATGCATTGATAGATCTTGGAGCCTCTATAAATTCAATGACCAGGGATATAATGCAACAACTTGGTATAACCAACCTCTGAACCACAGTCACTGTCCTGCAGCTTGCCGACAGTTCTATTGTGAAACCTAATGGGATGGTAGATAATATATAGTTGTTGACCTTGAATCCTAGTCTTACCCAACTGATTTCATGATACTATCACCCAAAGTTACACTAAGGGGATACCCAATTATACTTGGCAGGCCTTGGTTAGCAACTGTAGATGCTTACATTAAATGTTGCTCAAGGGATATGACCATCTCTGATGGTCAACATACAAAGACTCTAGTCTTGTATCCACTAGCCCAACTTCAAATGGAATTAGCCTCACCAATATGGCCTAACATAGGAGAAGAAGTCCAGGTTATAAACTCAGTGTCTCAGTTAATGATGTTAAAAAGAGATCCTTTCTTGCAGCTCTAGGAAGAAGACAAAGTGATCACCAATATCCTGCATAATCAGTATGGATTGAACCCAGATTCTCTGGAGTGTTCCTTTAATAACTACTCTCTACAAGTTTTAAACCCTAATTACCAATGGGCTTTTCCTATAGCCAAATAGTTCTACCAACAATTGCTTCCCCGTGAGATACAAGTGCCCTCATTAACAGACACATCTATGATAGAGCTAACTAATAAAATAGAGGTGTCTCCTGGCCATTGCTTGAATATCAATAGCTAGCTAACTCCTCAGTAGCAAACATCACTAACTAAAATGGTGACGGACCATACTACAACATTTGCAAGGGATTATTTTGACATGAAAGGCTTGGACCCAAAATTGTGTACCCATAGGATATATCTAAAAGAGGGTGAACCCCCTGTGAGGCAATTTCAAAGATGAGTAAACCCAGCATTAAGAGAAATAGTCAAAACATAACTACAAAAAATCCTCAATGCTAGATTTATATATCTAATATCAGATAGCCAGTGGGTTTCTCTATTAGTAATTGTGCCAAAAAAAGGAGGAAAATTCTGTGTGTGTGTGGACTATAGAGAGCTCAACAATGCAACTAAAAAGGATCACTTCCCCCTTCCATTCATTGACCAGGTATTGGACTCTTTGGCATGCAAAAAGTATTTTTCCTTCCTAGATGGGTATAGTGGGTACAACCAAATCCAAATCTTTCCTAAGGATCAGGAAAAGACTACATTCACTTGCCCTTGGGGGTCAAATTCCTTGAATGGATATTCGAATTGGATCTGGCTTTTCCCCCTGTTCTACCCCATTTTCCAATTCTTCCTAGCATTTTCCTAGCAATCTGGACTATGAATCTGAGGTTTTGGACCCTAAGGTCAAAGTCGACCTTATGGGTTCAAAGTTGACCTCAACCCTAACTAGGTCAGGGTCGACCTTGACCCTAACCTAGTCAGGTTCAAGCTCGACCTTGACCCTAAGGTCTGGGATCTTCAGGGTTAGCCTCCGGTTGCGGGATTTCATCAAAAACTTGTCTTTTCCCTCTTCGAGGCCACTATTTCTCGGATTAAGTGTCAAATTCTCAAATTAATATTTGAGGTGGACCTTTCTTGAGATTTGTATAGGATTCCTAATTTATTATTGGAGATTAGCCTTTCTCAAGTTTTGTGCCTAATGCTCAAATTAACTTTGGGGTTGGCCTTACCTCAAATTTTGTGACAAGGCTCTTAAATAATTATTTTATTTATATATTAAGGGTGGTCCCCTCCTAGAGTTTTATGTCAAGACTTTAATTTAATTTCCTTTCCATGTGCACCTCTCTAGCGTTTTGTGCCATGGGCCCTTAATTATTGTTTTCTACGAGGCCCCTCTTGTGCTTTAGATCACTATAAAAGGGAGCCTTCCTCTCTCATTTTCTCCATATCATCTCACAATCTCTCAAGCTCTCAAGTGCAAGCAAGCAAGAAGATCAAGCATTCAAGCCTTCAATCATTCAAGCATCCAATTCATCAAGGAGATCCATTAGAAGCCATTGAAGGATTCAAGCTCTATGGAGCTCTCTTGTTGAAGATTCCTCCATTCCCATTCAAGCCTCTTTCAAATACAAGATCCATTCAAGATTGGTGTTGAAGATCTAAAGACAACTGATTAGAGACATCCTATATTTGATTCTACATTCATCCATTCTTGTGGATTCAAGGATTTGAATCCTCCAAAAGGGTTTCAACTCAAGCAAGGTGAATTGTTCCATTTACTTTGTTTATTCCAGCAATTTCAATTCAATTTTAAGGTTAATTCCTAAATCGGGGTTTGACTAAGGCAAACCCCCCAAACAAACAACTAAAAACCCTCTTTTTCTTGTAGGTACAGGTATGAAACTTTGGATATGAGAGTAGATTTGGATACCCTTTTCACTGAAATTTTGAGATCTGTGAACATAATTCAAATCAGACTTCAAATAAAGAATGTGGTATTTGACCTTTTATGAGGGTCAAACCCGAGCTGAGCCATCTCAGAAAAATATTTCTAGGTTTTGTAGATCTCACAGTTTCGATTTAGAAGTGTGAGAATCAACAATTTTTTAGATCGTTTGATAGGGTTTTCAACAGATTTTTTTCAAAGGTAAGTACCTTTATTTCTTAATTTCAATATTAGTCATCTATATTTACTTTCTATATCAATACAATTTCATGTAAGTGTAAAATATTGGCTTTGGGGTCTCTTTTATGTGCAAACCATTGTTCTAGGACACCATACACTATTTTATCCTTTACACTATCATGACTGTATGGAGATTTATATGGATGACTTCACAACATATGGAGAAACTTATGAGGAATCCCTAAAAAACCTAGAGAAAGTCCTAAAAATGTTTGAAGAACACAACCTATCTCTAAACAGTGAAAAGTGCTTCATGATGATGCAAGAAGGGATAGTGCTTGGTCACTATATATCAACTGTTGGAATCTAAGTGGACCCAGCCAAAATTGAACTTATTCAAAACCTTCCAACACCAACCAAGCAAAAAGATGTCCAAAGTTTTCTTGGACACACTGGTTATTATAGAAGATTCATCAAAGACTTTAGAAAAAATGGCCAGTCCCCTTCATTGTCTACTCACAAAAGATTCAGAATTTACATGGACCCCCAACTGTGATCAAACCTTGATGTAGCTAAAGTTAGTTCTTACTCAAGCTCCTATTTTAAGAGGACCTAATTGGGCACTTCCATTTCAAATTCATACTGATGCCTCATATCATGCAATATGAGTTGTACTAGGACAAAAAGAAGATATGGTAGAACATGCCATATATTTCATTAGCAAAAATCTACAATGAGAGGAAATAAATTACATAGTCACAAAGAATTAGGAGCTTTTGGCCATTATTTATGCTTTGAACAAATTCCACCACTACATCATAGGGTATCAAATATTTTTGCATACTGACCATGCAGCCATCAAATATCTTGCTAATAAGCCTACAATCAGAGAAAGATTAGCCAGATGGCTTCTATTGTTACAGGAATTTGATAACACCATAGTGGATAAGCCAAGCAAGTCAAATGTGGTTGCAGACTTCCTCTCACAGTTGCATAATGTAGATGAATCGCACATCATTAATGATAGCTTTCTTGATGATCACTTGTTCTCCATTTCAGCCAAAACTCCCTAGTATGTAGATATTGCAAACTACTTAGTTTCTCAAAAGGTACCTCCCTATTTCTCACCAAAATAAAAGAGACTCCTCATAGAAAAAGATTTCAAATTTTAATGGATTGCTGATTGTCTATTCTATAATGGGCCTGATCAAGTATTGAGAAGGTGTGTCAGGGAAGATGAAACTTATGACATCCTCCATGCATGTCATGATGAGCCTTGTGGGGGGAACTTTGTAGCGAAAAGAACAACAGTGAAGATATTGAACAAAAGGATACTACTGGCCAACCCTCCATAAAGATGTTGTCAACTACACAAGAAAATGTGACCAGTGCCAAAGGATGGGGTGACCAACAAAGTCTAATGAAATGCCTCTCTTTCCTCAAGTGGTAGTCACTCCATTTGACAAATGGGGGTTAGATTTTGTCAGACCGATCAACCCTTCATCAAATGAAAATTCTTACATTCTTGTGTGTACTAACTATGTAATGAAATGGGTGGAGGTACGTGCCATGAAACATGCTCGGGATAATAAGGTGGTTGAGTTTTTATATGAAGAAATCTTCACACGATATGGTGTACCAAGAGAACTGGTTACTGATCATGGTGCTCAATTCACATCAACACTAATCACTTCCCTAATGAATGAATATAATATTCACCACAGGAAATCAATTCCATATCACCCACAAGCAAATGGGCAAGAAGAAATTACAAATAGGGAGATAGAGGTCATTCTGACCAAAACAGTGCAACTATACAAAAAGGACTGGAGCACAAGGTTACAAGAAGTAGTTTGGGCATATCAAACAATATGGAAGACAACAACTATTTTCACACCTTTTGAACTGGTTTATGTAAAGCACGCTATCATGCCTATAGAATTTGAGCATAAGACCTTGAGAACGACATTACAACTAAACATTGATCTTCCAACAGTGCAACGCAATAGGATCCTACAGCTTAACCAACTGGATGAAACACGAAAGGTAGCCCTGCAAAACACTGAAATGATCTAGATACAATGAAAAAAGTGGCATGACTCACATATCCTCAACAAATGGTTAATTCCTAGTGATTGGGCTCTCTTATACGACTCTCGTTACCAAGAGACATAAGGTAAGCTTACTACAAGATGGCTTGGTCCTTATGAAATTAAAAATGTATATTCTAATGGTGTGGTTCAATTATCAACCATCGACCTCCTACATTTCAAGTTGTTAGTAAATGGGCACAAACTTCATCTATACCATAAACCAGACACAAAGGTCAAATTTCTACAACAGTTTAAGATTTCTCCTACCACAGCTGAACCCCCTATAGCTGATAAATCTCCTGCAGCTGATGAACTCTTTGAAGCTGATGGACCTCCTCTAGTTGAAGACTTCTCTATAGCCGACGAACCTCCTCTAGCTAAGGATTATCCTACAGCCAACAACTCCCTCTAGTCATTACTTTAATTCTGCACGAATGCAGTCATAATAAAGTTTTCATTTCCCACGAAAATATTTCTTGTCATAATAAAGCACCTATCACATCACATCTCATCACCTTTATCTCCCATATTCATTGATCTATCACATCATCATCACGCAATGTGTTACTTTTTGTTTGGCACACGTCACTCAATCTTTTCAAATTTCATCATTTACGACTATTATATTCTAGGTACGCATACATTTATTATTTCAAATTCTCTTTACTTGCTTTAACATAATTATAACTAATGCTTCAATTAATTTAGTAATTTTTCTAAGTACTGTTGTTCTTTTGAGCCATGCATGTGAGGACACCTGCATATTTTTCATAGGGGGCAGTCAGTTTAAGTGTGTGATATAATAACTATCTTCTCTTAAGATCACCATTATTAATTTGAAAGTTTGTACTATGCAACCATTTCACAACCTTTGTATCCAAAATTTGTAGCCTTCAGTTTGTTTTTTAATTTTGAAATTCCAGCTTTAGTTTTATTTTTCTTTTTGAATTCCTCTTCCATTTTGCCTAAGATACCCACTGAGAGAGGCAGGATAGTCTTAGTTTGGTAATTACCAAACCCTAGTACAGTTGAATTCTGGGAAGAACATAGTATAGGAGAATTTGTTAAGGAAGCCACTAGAATTAGAAGAGTCAAGGTTGTAGAATCTCTCAAGCAAGAAATATGGGTGGACAACCTATACGCTTTGAGCCGGCTAGTCATGCATCTTTATTGCAAGACCAGGCTAGTGTTTAGACATTTAACCGTTTAGGATGGCTTACATATTTTGTATGATTGAATGATGATGATGAGGCTATGGCATTGGAATTCCTATAGACATATAGTAATGGGGTTTCATATGTAAAAGGATTCAGAGGTGCGAAATGTAGAAGTTTCTGAACTTCCTGCCGTCGGCAAAGCATTTCCACATAGTCATGATGCTTTCACAAATTGACAAGAATTTTCTTTGACAGCAAACACTGCAATGGAATACAACAAACAAGGTGCTAGACAAACATCCCTTCCTAGTGAGTACCCTTAGTTAGCAGTGCATATTATAAGGTACATTACTTGTGAAGGGCGGTTCTCTTTCTTGAATGCCATTCACTTCAAGCTTTTGAGTCATTTGCGACATGGTCTAGTAAATGTTCCCAATATCCTATAGTTGTTGTTAAATATAAGTTCTGAAGAGGTCAGGGAGGGGAGGCAGAATGTCATCACGTATCATGGTTTAATTAAACTTCTGGTAGAAAAATCCCTACATGATGCCTATCCCATGACTTGGGATAAGTTTCTTGCAGCACCTCATGTGCAGTTAAATGGAGACAAACCATAGGCTATAGAGCCACAACCTAAACACCAAGAAGAACAAGAAAATATTTATGACAAGGTCATTCCTAATAATGAGGAGCCTATTGTTCAAGAAAAGGCTTAGGAAAACCCTCCTACCTTAGAAATTCATCAAGAAAATGTGGTAGCAAATATTCCAAACCCTAATTTGAAGGATGAAAAAACTGAGGTTCCTAAAGAGTCCCATAGTCCACAGGAATCCCTAAAAAAGGAGAAAGGGAAAGGGAAAATGGCAGGATGTGATGTGGGTGACACCCTTGTTCCTCCTATAGCCACGTCTACTACCAAACAAAAGACTCCACAGAAATGTCTTGTAGCATCATCTGACATACCAATACAACGCAGTGTTCATTTGAACATGAAAAAAATGGAGAAGGACTCTCTTGCAATGATTGGTTCTACTCACGAAGTTCCTATTAAGGAACTCATGGATGAAGAACCACAAGTAGGAAGTTCATTCGTAAGGAGTCATGACATGATGGGAGAAGAACCTGCAGCCACTATATCAGGCCAGGCAACAGAATGGAAAGAAATAGAGAGAATGGACATCTTTGATGTATCTTCTTGCCATTTGGGAAATGTACAAACAAATGACACTTTGGATGCATCAGCGCCAGTTCCACGGGATAATCAAGAGGCAATTCCAGAATGCCTAGTTCCACTAAACAATCAAGGAAAGGTAACAATGCACTCTTTGTCCATTGATTATTTTAAGTAAGTTCAATATGAAAAGTCCATGTGGGAATTAGAAAGAGATAAGTTGAAAAAGGAAATAGGACTACAAAAATAGGAAATTCAACTCCTACAAGGTAAGTTGGATTTGATTATAGAATTGGTTCCTAAAATTATTGAATGTAGACCGCCACCTAGGGCTTATGCCCTATGTTTGAAGGAACAATTTTTAATGTTTAAATTGATGAGAACTCTTAGATATTTGAGTACTAACATTGACACTCCTCAAATTTTTGTGGCTACATATGAGATGTCACTGGATTTTATCAATAATCTTCTTTGTGAATTATATATGCACAATCATGTTGTTCCATCAAATACCAACTAGAATCCCCTATTATTTGTGGGTGATATTCACTTGTCCTCTTTACTTTCTTGGGTAAGGAATGAAATCAATTACATAGAGAAATTAAATAGATATAGAGAAATTGAATGCACTATTACACTTCCCCTATGTCCTGAGAGTAAAACACCTAGAAGGCTCTATTGTGATTGGTTGGAAATTGTATATGGTTTCAATGATTCTACACATAGGAGAAGGATACTTGAAAATAGAGAACAAGTGCACATAGAATTTGAAAGGTTGTCATTGGCAGAAGGACACAGAGTTGTGGAAGGGCTACAACAAAGGTGGGCCAGGTTAACTATGGCCCTAAAAAAAAGGTAGAACCATACAATCTTATCAACTTTTGAGCCACCATGAAGAGGATCCAATGTTATATAGAATTGGGATGACAGTTGTAGCTAGAGAGGTGACTACATCTCACCTTCCAGCTTCCTCTGCTTTTGTGTCCATTATATAGTTGTGTGGATAACGAGGTCAATGAAGATTTGGAGATAAGCCAGCGCATCAAGATTGAAAGGACAAATAGTTTCTACTAGCGAGTGGGCAGTTCAATGATTAGAGAGACACAGGAAGGAAACCTCAGAGTGTTGCCAAAATAAAAAATACTTCAATACCTAAGGGCAGACACTAGTCCTCGTAGGGGGCAATGATGAGGCATATTAATGTCATATTTTAAGATCCCTTAGGATGATATTTGCTAGGTCTTTTTCCATGTTATGATACATTTTCCTTAATACTTTTATGCTCTTTCCTGTTATTATATGGCATGCTGCCATCAGAATTATATCATGGTTCAAGCATACTTAAATATGCTATACTTGGACATATTACTATGTTACTTGTTTTGAAGTTATGGTTATGTTTTTAATAAGAAAAGTAGATATTTGAATATGAATATTATGCGCATTTTGGTATTTATCACCATGAATGTCTTATCCTAACCTTTTAAGTGCAACGCATTGAAATAGAAAATGGTTTTTTGACCAAGTAAAGTGTATTCATTCACTGAGTACTCAACCCGGTCTTCCAGCAAGTTCCAGTGGAGAAGTATTAAGCACAACACTAGTGGAGGGTTTCCAAAAGAGCAAGGTGGAAGTCATCTAGCGAAGACTGAGGTAGCGTGATGAATTACTTGAGGAAATCTAGGCAAGAGTGGGAAGTTAGATTTGCTATTGCAGCAACACTTTCCTCTTTTCTAGATCTAATCTGTTTTAGCTTTAAATAACTTTCCTTCTTTTCAGTTAGTAGTGTTGTAATAAAGATCTGTCTATTTCTATGGCATAGTTAGATAAGTTGTTAGAATTTTTCCTTTAAATAAAGACCTGCTCCTACGTGAGAAAGAAGGGCATTATCAGTTTACTAGAAATATAGTTTTCTATTGTTTTCTAGTTTATGAATCTCTATACTCAATTATTCAATCAATGAGCAAATGAAGTGTTGAGATTTAAATTTGCATAATTTTGATTGGAATACTCATCCAAGGGGGGTCACTTGGTGAGAAGTCCATAGTTAGATAGAATTACTTTCCTGCATTTCCGCTATTTCGGTGTCAAGTGTTGAACTGTTCCTACAGCCAAAGCCACAAGCTAGCTGATGCTTCCTGCAGCCAAAGCAGTGGAACAATAGAAGTATTATGGCATAGTTTGCAAGAGTCTTCATGTTTTTTTAGCATCTACATTTCTGTAATTTCTATTCCAATACTTATCTTTTCTGAAGCTTTAGTTTAGGTATCATTCTAGTATTGATTTCCTGCAATCATAACTTAGTTTTCTTCTAGCATTTCTTTCCTGCATCAACTATAGAATGGATGGCAGAGTGACACTCGGTGTATATATTTTTCTGGACCATTTCAAGTAACACATCTATGGGTTGACATACTAAATGAGTTTTTATGAAGAGGATAAATTGCTCGGTTGGATGTCCAATCCCTAAGTTCAAAATTATACCTAGTTTTTGAGCCTTTATAAGAATCGATCACTATGCATCATAAGGAAGAATAAAAAAACAAAAATGTGGAAATGTGGCCATACATCTTGAGGTGTGATTAGCTATGATTGGTTTGAGTACTTTGTAGAATTTCTAGAAGTTCATAAAACCATAATTAAGCATCATAGGCTATATGGAAACCTGCTGAATCATAGGGTAATATTGTGTCTTTGTGGCTTCACACATGGTCCTATTTTGTTCAAACTTCCAACTAAATGCACAACAGACAAAGATATTTTATTAAAACAATTTAATAGTGTCAAAGGATGTCAAAGGAAAAAAAAAGTGATGGTTTATAGATAGTATTACCACAGTCACCAGGAGACGAGGGTACTTGAAGACTGGTACCAGTACTGGTTGAAAATTGGTATCAGTATTGGTATAGCTAATTTTCAAAAATAAGAGACAGGTACTTGGAGATACCATTTTTCTTAACACTATGTCTTTCCTCAAATTTTTTCATGTGGGCATTTCCTTTCCTCAATGGAGCTTACCATTTGTTGCCCACATTTCTTCTCAACAATCACCTCCTTCAACCAAATGAAGAACATGTAAATTAAAAAGCTCTTGAACATAGCACATATTTACTATGTTCATTGTCCTCAGTCGAGGCAAAAAGTTCTTTCCGAATGAGTATATAAGGATTGGTAAACAAAACAAAAGTGAGCTTGAACTTTAGATATGGTGCCTTCTCTATTGTTGTTTCTCCCTTGAAGAATCAGGCTACAATCTTTGAGGGAGATCACTAGTGTTTTAATTATGAGATTTTTATGGAGATTTAGTATTGGAGAGATGAATTCACCAAGCAACATCTGCAGACAGTCTGTGTTTGGAAATTACATATAATAATGTTTGTTCTTCGTACCTAGGTACAAGCTGCATGCGTGGTATACAATATTTTTTGTGGGTATGGGTTTGAATCAACCCTGTCCTCCTCCCTTCAAAGGTGGTTTTTAAATTATGATAAAAGGTTTCTATGGATTAATAAATTTTTTCCAATTAATGTATGTAATAAAAGGGGAATCAGTCCTGATATGAGGAAGGGAATGAGTTGTTGAAGTGATTTCGCTCTTAGTTCAACGAAGTCATAATATCTTTGGCTCTTGAAATGAAACCATCTTGCAAATAATCTAGACTTATGCCACTGCCTTTCACTTGCTTAAAATACCCTAATACACAATGAAATAAACTTCAACTTGGATGGAAATCTAAGAGTTATATATGAAACCTTGTAAATTCAAAGTTGGAGTGTAAATCTTGACGGAGTTTTCTTAAGCAGAGTTGTGAAGGAATAGTTATGTACTTACCCAGTCTTTTTTTTATATAATTTTTTTTCCATCAATAAATTTAGGAAAATGATAGAGATTGCTAGGGAAACCATAAATTTTCATACATGGAAAATATAGAATACCTCAGTAAAAATAATAACCACTCTAGCCTTTGGTATCATGTCGGATTGTTTCTAAAGTTTTTGTGTGTTTTTTCCTTCCTAGTAGTTACAAATATGATATGTAAATTTATTAAGAAGCAAAAAGGATAATGTGAAAGGGCACTACTATTCAAAAGGTCCATGACAATAGGAAGGGACATAACCTTTCCTTCCTAAATGTCGGATATATAAAGAAACATTTCATTGGAAGGAAGACAGAAAAAGGGGGCATCAATCAACAGCAGAAGAAAATACAAGTACAACAGAGATAAGTGATCAAGACAGAGAAATACACATGGATTAGTAGGAAAAGAAAAAGCCTATGTTCAGAAAGGGAAGTGAACCAAGTAGCAAAAATCCATAAAATAAGCAGAGATAGTCATCCAACAGCAGTATCATCTATAGCCAGATCAAATTGCAATAATACTCTCAGTCCTTGTGGTATGAACACCAATCAAACATAAGCACAAAAATTATAAAATTTAGACTAGGCATAGACTTGCAAGCCCAAAAATTTAAAAAACTTGGGATTCAGCAAAAATCTCAAGAAAACCCCTGTGATTTTTATCGAACATTTGAAAAAAACATAATTTAAAAAAAAATATTAGAAAAAACATGGTACAAAATTTGTAGGATAGTCATAGACCATAATCGGGTTCATAAGAAATGCCCCTCCTTGGGGTTATGCCATCAGTAGGGTTTAGGGACAATGCCCCCCACTGGGTTGAGGAGGAATGTCTTCATTGGGTTATCCACATTTGAGTGGATGGGCAATGTAATTTCAAAAGCATATTATTACTTAAAGCTATATGCATTAATAAATGAGTGGAAACATAGTGAGGTTAAAAGAAAAAGTAGACAGGCCTAAAAATAGAGTATAGAAGACAGAACTACAATAACATGACAAAGAAGACTTGAACACTAAAGAACTTAGAATATGAAAAGATGGCTATGTTCTCATTTTGGAAACCATGAGCATGTTCAATGTTGACAATACCATGATCTTCAGAGGGATGTAGACTTGGGGTGGAACCTCAGTGTTTAGCAATTTCAACAGTGGTGTTATTCATAGAAAGTGTGAATTTCCCATGAATTTGGAATTTGCACAAGAGGACCACAGTTTGTGAAATGTCTTTTAAAAAAAGTTTTACAAAGAGTTATCAAAAGAGGCTGATTGGAATCATTTATTTCATTCTTTCATTATTCATTTTGATGAAACCATCTTTGGATGTGTAAGCCATTGTTTAGCTATTCAACCTAGGATGAAAATCGTAAGGCAATATTGGTCTCATCGACAAAAACCCACCTAGTCAATCCTTGGTGAACTCATCCAATGTTCATAGATTTACTTACTATTTTGAGTTGGAGGGATTGTACTAAAGATAAGATGATTTTCAGAGTTGTGTTGGTTTTAAACTTTAAATAAAGAGTGCAGTTTAATGTGATTTAGTTGAGGCTCATTGAGATATTTCTGACGTGATTAATTCCTTCAAACTTTATTATTGTTGAAATAACCCAAACCTTTTTATACCATTTCATGGTATTATTGGCAAGGCATGCCATACCATATATTACATGATAAAAAAAATTTCATGGGTTGCGTTGAAGTTTGGAGGAGCTACTATCATATTTCTTTGTATGTTGATTGGTAGCTATCCATCAATAAGGAACGCACTTGGAGTTTAGTGAAGTGTGGATCACACAAATTAGTTGTTGTATTATGATTATTATTGTAGCCAAACTAGAATTGTTAGGAGTATTTTTGGATACATATATTGTGCACGAACTTGTGGATAGCATTGCAAAGTTATTTCTGATAATTTTGTTGATATGGCAATTTAGTCACTAATTGGTTTAGATAATTTCTAGTGTGATAAATTTTGTATGTGTATCTCAGAACTTGATAGTAGAGGTTAAAGCTAAGTTTGCATGAAAAGAAAGTCGTTTCAAGTGTAGTGGAAGAGTGGAATGTGTAGCACCAGTGATGATTACAGTAGAAGGTGCCAAGTAGTTTGTAATCAACTCTCTGATGTTTACAACAACCTTTTAATTTCTGATTGTTTATGTTGCTAGAGTCATAAACATACTGAAGCTAGCAATAAAAAATATCATTTTACGAAGTTCATCATTATTGTAAGATTCATCTGTATTAATTTCAGTCTATTTGTTGTTCTAGCACTTATAAGTCTAAGTTATTTTAAAGATTGTCAATGATTATTAAAGATCTAGTTGCAGCCATTTTTATCAATGAATATTCAAATAAAAGTGTTTGGTTCCTTATACAACCAATAGATTGGCAAGATAGCTTTGGATATAAGTTCAGAAAATTGCATGAGTACTTAAATTTCTTATAAGGGTCCTTACAAAAGAAGGCAGCTTAAGTAACAAGAAGAATCTATAGCTCATTCAAGGAGACAAATAGTAACATGGAAGACTCAAAATAATTGTAAGTCACTTAGACCTTCCTATCTAGATTTAGTAAGAACATTAAGTAGAAATTATTTATTCGTGCATTCCATGACCCAAATCATCATGTAGAACAAAACTAAATATAGTGCCTAGTAATTTTAGGCTGCAAAGTTTGGCAAAAGCTCACAAAAGAAATCCAAAACAATGTTATAGAGTTTCAATTTTATAGACAGTCCTATAATTTTCTTCAATGTGGAGTGTGATGTTTTAATATCACTTGTAATTAAAAAACTTGTGCAAGAGAAGAATATGACATGATATGTACATAAAATATTTAATAATAATAAGTTATATAAAGGAAAAAGGTATCACGTTACTCTAATAAGAATATAGTTGACCTTATGAAGTTGATTAACCAACCACTAGCTTCTAAAGAGACTATATTTATGTCTTGAATGTCAACGAAGTCAATTTAGGTACATAAACATAACATCGAATTAAGATTTTAGATAATAGTAAATCCACTATCCTAACTCTAAGAGCACTAAAGGATTAAGGGTCTAGCATCAGGAGGCTAAAAGATCACGTAAATGAGAAATAGGGAAAAATTGGTTGTGAATCCATAAATGATCTCTAGGGTGTCTTGTTAGTCATGTGAGTTGCACTAAGGAAATATTGGTCTTAATGTTTAATTAGGTGTTTGGTGATTCATTTTTTTGTAGAAGTGCATGTAAAACATTTAACATTACATGAAAAATAATAATACTCATTTAGACTAGTTTTCAACAAAATCATGAGTTTATAGTGAGATTGTTGACCTTTGTAATCACAAGTATGCAAATTAAAATCACTTCTAATGATAGGACTTCTGAAAACCACAACCGACATCTCTATAGAGGGTGGGATGGAAAAATCAGTCTTCAGGCAGCCCCCTAAATTATTTTAAGTCATGGATTCTTGGCCAAGCAACTAGCATTTTTATGAATACTCATAAGAAATTTAGAGAATAGGAAGGGGAGGACCCTGATAAAATTTTATCCATACAGATAAATAAATAATGCTCAAATCTAAATAAAAACTTTGTGTGCCTAATTTTTTCCCTCTTTTATGTTTCCTTTACAACTTTTAAATAATAGAAGAAAACATGTACTAAATCAAATTTCCTACAGAATGTTCATAAGTCCAAAAACCATAGCTCAAACCTTTGTCCTTGTTTCTTTTATGATTATCTAATTGGAAAATAGGAAACCATGCTCAGAGAAGGAAAATTTATAAAGCAGCAAATCAGATAATTTTATCAGAATCTGAAACATGAAAAATACACTATTCAAGCAAAGAAAACAATAGAGGCAAGAGAGGAAAAATGAGGAGGGTTATCAGGTTGTCTACTTGCAAACATGAAGATGTTCTGTACTAATCTCCACCAAAGGACTCAAGTGTAGAGAAAAGTGATGGAGAAAGAGGAAGAAGAGATATTAGAGGGGCTTCACATGTACTACCTTGTCAACAAATGATGGATTGGCTTCGTGTCATTTTTCTTTGTAACCTTCATTGCACCCTTTTTGTTGTGTAACCTGGAAAAATACAGGAACCATTGATCAATGTCAAATTCAATCAAGATTACTCTGATGGTGTCTAACAGTATTGATATTTCCTGCTACATTTGGATGAGGTCACAAAAAATAGAAAAAACTAAAACTAAATCTATTTGTAAAAATTATATTCATGTGAATACACATTTTTTAAACACATAGCCCCACTTACCTAACTTTATACTTTTATCTACTATATTTTACAGTTTATACTCTACTCGTAGGGCACAATAAAGCTATCTTTAGAGAGAAAACTTATTTATATAAATTGACAAACACATTAACATAAAAACTATAATCATGATGATTAAAAGCTTCCTCTCACTTAGTGAGTCGTCTTCACTCTACCCAAAACCCAAAATGATTGCAATAGGTACAATCTTTTGGAAGGCTATGTGTTTGATCTCATTTTAATACAATAAAATATCAAAACAACTGATTGAATAGCATTGTGAAGAATAGAAAATAATAACTGAAAAGAAAACCTTACACTTATTTTTCTTCAGTCAAAGGAGACTATATGTGCAATATGATGGTGGGAGGAATTATCAGCGAAGTTCCTGACAGAATGTTGGCAGGGTTGTTTTAATTTTGGAAAAGGATGATATAAAATAGATTATATTAATTTGTGTATTTTAATGTGAAAGCAGATATATATTTGTATTTCTTCATTGCCATACTTCTATATAGATGCCCACACACATAAGTTAAGAGATTATAGTTTTCGATGTGTTTGGTAGTTTCATCAAAAGACTTCACTTTTTATTGCATTTCCAATGGATTAAAGTTTACAATGTGTTTTGTACAGTATGGATTGTGGAATATTGGTATCATTAAGCAACCCCATAGCTAATAAAATTTGTGCATGACACACAAAAAACTACATAGGGACCATATCATCTTGATATCTCATGAACTTATGTAGTGATTAGCTTAAGTATGCAACACCTATACACAACATGGCTATCTCTTTTCAACAAATATTCAGTTATAAGCGACTTAGAAACTTTTAAAATCTATTTAGAGTTACACTCAAAATGGCAGAAATTCACTTGTTAAATTAAAGATAGTGTGGAATTCGTATAGATGAACTTCAAATGCTAAAATATATGAAGCTAAAATAGGACCACATAGATTCATAACTTGTAAAATGGATTATCAACAAGTAAAAAAAATCATAAATGACATTTTAGTCTCCCCTATTTTTCCGTTCAAGCAAATTTTAAGGGATCATCAACTGAATAAATTTATAGAATTCAAGTATTTGTGTTTCTTACACAATGTATAATTTCACTGTGCAACCTTTGATGAAAACTAGGATTGTATTACATCAAGAAACATTGACATCATCATCACACCAAATGTGTCCTTAGGGCTCATTCAATGCAAACAACAATAACAATAGTATAAGTTCTCTACTAAAATATTTTTTTATTGGAACATATTTAGTCAAAAAGAATGTTGTTATTACATTTAATTGTGTTTAGAATTTGTGTATTAATATTTTGGATCATAGTTTTTTAATGATTTATTCCACACTCTTAATCCTAACGATGAATTATGGACTATGATCTGAAATGTTGATACAAAATCTTGAACACAATTAAATCAATAAACAACATTCTGTTTATATGATAGATTGTGAAAATCTCTTAGTAATAATATATCCCATCATTCTTTCATTACCTTGATACAACTAGAAGACTTAAAGTCACAAATGAGGCTATCATATGAGAAACAATGTTTATTATCAACACAACAAATAGCAGAAGGTTGTAGGTGTTAGAGTTGTCATATTATAGCTAATAATTTATTTATTTAATTATTAGTCTATTATACTCTACACTTAAGTTAAACTTAGGCATCTTATTATTCTTTAGGGTTTTCTCCTTTAGGGTTTCGATATCCTTTTATAAGGATTTCCTCTTTGTATTTTATTCATTCACTTATTAGATCATAATGGAGAATAGATTATTGTATTGAGATTCTCTCTCTCATTTATTTTGCTCAATCATGGCTTCTCTTTCTCAGATCTGTGATTACATGCCTCCAAAGCTTTTTTTCTCTTTCTATGATAGGTGTTTGCATGCAGGGATTCTTGGGAGCTATGGGTTTCTTTTCATCAACTCCAACATGGTATCAGAGTTTCAGATCTTCATGCCCCTGTTCGTTATTTGAGAGGGTTTGGTTGTGTTCTTTAGATTTGTGCTTTTCAGAAGCTTTTTATGTGGATTTAGGGGGACCTTTGTTTCTAGTCATTTTGGGCTCAAATGGACATCACTGTTGCACTTAGAATGCCCAAAAATGCTAGAATCCATTTAAAATTTGTCCATTTTGGACAACTTTGAAATTTGAGGCAAAATTTTTTAGCCTAGAGTCGTACGGCCCTGACATGCATTCCAAGGCGAGACGGAAAAAAATAATATATTTAAAAAAAAAAAAAAAAATGTGCACCATTTTTTTTGGTTAAAAATAAAAATAAAAATCAAATCTTTTATGCATTTGATTTTTTGGAATGAAAAAAGTTTTTTTTGTAAAATTTTTTGACTTTGCATGCATACCCAAAAAAGGTACTAACAACTGACACAGGTAGATACGTCAGACCTGCGCACTGACGTCATCAGTACTTATGCCTACATCACCATGTGGTGATTAAATTTGACGTGCAAGAAATCATCATTCTCTTTGAGTTTTTGGTTCTCTGGAGCCGTCTGTGATCTTTTGGCCGTATCTTGAGCATACGGTATTGGATTTTTGACTTCTTTATATCGTCGGAAAGCTCTTTCTGAGCCTGATCCAATGGTGGAGGTTTGATTCTATGATTTTTCCATTTTGATGATGTTTTTTTTCTATCAAATTTGATGTTTGTTTTTGCCTTCCAGGAGCCATATCTTGGTCATCCGGACTCCTTTTTGGGCAAACTAGATATTGTCAAAAAGCTGGTTTAGTGAGTTTTTCAATGGCAGGGATCTTATTTTCCAAATTCTACTCTAGGTTCTTTCTCCTCTAATTTTTTCACTTTTGCACTCTGGTGGATTACTTGGGTTCTACAGGTCCTAGGATCTCTGCTTCTATTCTTTTGGCTCACCCTTATTTCTTTCTTCTGAGAATTGTATACTTCTCTTATGTAGCATTCTCTTTTCTACAAAAGCACTAAGATAAAGTGTCTGCTTTTGCATATGTGGGATCTTGTTCACCTTGTGTTTGTTTGTACTTGCACTCCGTTATAAAGTGCTATGAGGGGGTTATGATGTTTTTCCTTTTGTGCTCATCCTCCTTTGTCAAGTGAGTGTCCCTTCCACAACATTAGCCTCATGTTGTGTGTCCAGAAGATCAATTCTTCTTCTTCGACACCACCCTTTATCCTGTGTTTGTACCCTCTTTTGCACTGTTGGTGTTCCTAATTTGTCTTCTTGCATTTGTTTCTGACATTGCATTTCAGTGTTCCTGTCACACCTCTCTCTGTTCAGCATTATGGGGGGGTTAACCTGTTGGTTCTATTGCTTCCTTGGTTCGTTTGAGTGATCTACGTATACAATTTTTTTCCCTATGTACTAGGCGGATGCAGTGGCTAGGCACCTATGCATTTCGGTGAGATGGATCATCTACTATATAGACACTCATTCATTCCTACTTTTGGAGGCCACCTCTTCGATTGATCAACTCTTTAGACTTTTTCTTGTCTACCTGATCATGCACTTCTTCAATGGAGGTTCCAGTAGTTACTTCTGACAGTGTTTACAACTTCATGCTTCAGAGATGCTATACATGCTCTTTCTTGTTCCTTTCTTTGGGACTTTCCCTAGATTGGGGGCTTTGTTTCCTTCATCTAGTTTATTTCTTGTATTTGGGTACCTGATCAGGCCTAGTTGCCAGGACCCATAGTTCTTTCATGCATTTTATTTTCATGCATCTTTTAGTCCTTGGTTGTTTAGCTTCTCCCTAAGTTACACTTAAGGGGGGGTGTTAGAGTTGTCATATTATAGCTAATAATTAATTTATTTAATTATTAGTCTATTATACTCTACACTTAAGTTAAACTTAGGCATCTTATTATTCTTTAGGGTTTTCTCCTTTAGGGTTTCGGTATCCTTTTATAAGGATTCCCTCTTTGTATTTTATTCATTCACTTATTGGATCATAATGGAGAATAGATTATTGTATTGAGATTCTCTCTCTCATTTATTTTGCTCAATCATGGCTTCTCTTTCTCAGATCTATGATTACATGCCTCCATAGCTTTTTTTCTCTTTTTGTGACAGGTGTTTGCATGCAGGGATTCTTGGGAGTTGTGGGTTGCTTTTCATCAACTCCAACATTAGGTAACATCCCCACATGAAGCAGGTGCCACCCATTGGGTACATACAATAGAAGGTTGTTCCTGATGTGCAAGCCTTGAATGAACCTTAGAAATTCAAATGATATGGCAAGAATTGAAAATTTTACCTTACCCTAAATTGGAAAGATCTCTTTGATCCTAGTGGTCCCTTTTTGAAAATTTGTGATTCTTCCAGAAAAAAGTTCATCCTTATTATGATTGTAATTTATAACTCTATTCCTATTTGGATCACTGAAAAAACCCTATAAATATCATCACTAAATTAAAATAAATCCCACAAATATGGATGAATGCAAAATAATAATTTTTTTGATTGAACAGAGAAATTAACCAAGAAAAAAAAAATGATTTTGATTTTGAATTATTTTAATCAGAACCATTGCATTTGAAAATCAAAATGGTATTTGTAAACAATGCCCCAAATTCACATAGCAAAGAAAACAAACTTGAGATAGTTGTAAGTTCTTGTAAATAAATTCCAAGAATTGGAGGAAAATACATTATGATAAGTAAAGTTGTGGCTGAAATAAAAGCACAAACATGGCCAATAAAAAAGGGATTCATGTACACAAACATGGAATAAACAGGAAGATTGGAACACGTATTTCTTCCATCAATCTTCCTACAAGCACAAGAGACGTAATTCTATCAGCACTCTTACTGATAATAGGGGGAATGTGATCTTTGATCCTACGTTGTTGGGGAATTTAGCTACGGACTATTTTGTTAACTCCTTTTTTGAAGTCAATACAGGGAATTCTGAAATCCTCCAAAATCAACTTATCTCTATTTTGCCAAAGGTGATCACTGACTCCAAAAATAATTCCCTCCTCTCCAAAGTCACTGATGAAGAAGTTCGCAAGGCAATGTTCTCTATGGGATCCTTCAAAGCCCCTGGACCTGATGGCTTCCCCCCAGCTTTTTTTCAAGAATTCTGGGATATTGTTGGTTATGATGTGACTCATGTGGCCAGGGACTTCTTTAGAACTAAGAAAATTCTCAAACAACTTAATGACACCTTTATTGTCCTTGTGCCCAAGTGTGCTGAGCCTAGAACTATGGAGGAGTTCAAACCCATCAGTCTCTGTAATACCCTGTACAAAATCTTCTCTAAGATTATGGTTAACAGAATCAAACCTCTGCTCAGAAAAGTCATTAATCCCAATCAAAAAGGTTTTGTCCCTGGTAGACTAATCTTGGATGCAGCCATCACCACTCACAAAATCCTGCACTCTATCTATTAGAGTAAGGCTTCTGGCATGGCACTCAAGTTTGACATCTCTAAAGCCTACGATAAAGTCAATTGGACCTTCCTCTATAAGGTCCTAGCCTCCTTTGGCTTTTCTCAAGACTTCATAACCTTGATCAAAGCTTGTATCGAAACTATCAGATTCTTTATGTTGCTCAATGACAAACTGGTACTAAATTTACTCCTACCAAGGGGAACCCCTATCATCCTACCTCTTTATCCTTCTAGCTGAGGTCCTAGGTCGTAACATGATGCATCTAGCACATTCTAGAGAAATTGAGGGTATCGACCCTACTTCCACCCTTCCCCCTGAAGTCCTGCAGTAGTTTGTGGATGAAACTTTCTTCTTCGGCACTCAGTTTTGGAGGCCAAGGTGTGGAAACTTATGCTTGATAGATATGCTACCGCATCGGGTCAACACATTAACTACCACAAAAGCCAAATATTCTTTTTCAACATTGAACTTGCGGTTCAAACAAAGATTTTAAGAATTCTTGGCTGCTAGGCTGATTTGCTCCCTGCAACTTACCTTGGTCTCCCTCTTACTGTCAAAGATGTGAAGAATGAGTTTTGGAACTCCATCCTTGAACAAACTCAAAGGAAGTTGGCTGGATGGAAAGGTAAATTACTTAGCAGTGCTGGTAAGCTCCAACTCCTTGCTGCTTCTCTTCAAGGTATTCCTGTCTATTTCCTTTCCATATTCAAAATTTCAGGTTTCATGGCTGACAATTTGGAAAAGATACAATGAACCTTCCTCTGGTTAGGGTCTAAGGAAAAGAGAAGGTTCCCTTTGGTTAGCTGGGAAAAATTCTGCCTCCCTAAACACGTGGGGGGCCTAGGGCTGAGAAGAATTAACAATCTCAACAGGGCCCTATTATCCAAGATGTCTTGGAACTTGGTCTCAAGTTCTACGGACTGGTGCAAAATTATGGAGGCTAAATACCTTGATGGGGGTCATTTCTGTAAGCTCTTTATAGTACAGGGACACTTGAGAGGCTCCAAAATTTGGAACAATATCCTTAGGAATAAAATTATTCCGGAAAAAGGGACTATATAGCAATTGGGCAATGGTGAGTATATTAGGTTTTTGGAGGACCCATGATTACCTGATGGTATTCTTGCCTCCACTCATTTCTCCCAATTAAGAAACATTCTTATCCATGGGGTGGGCAGCCTTGTCTCCAACTTCATAATCAATGGCAAATCGATCGATATTATCCCTTTCCTAAGGGATAGACCGGATCTCCTCAATTTGGCTACTAACCTCAATACCTTGATCCACTCTATCTACATTTCCTTGTTTGACAAGCCTGATAGACTCCTATGGCATCATACCCAACATGGTGGCTTCACAGTCAAATCAGCTTATACTCAGCTCAACATGGAAATTGCTAACACTACCTACTGGAAGAAGGTATGGAAACCACAACTTATCCCTAAGGTCAACTTCTTCTCGTGGATGGTGCTACATGGTAAAATTCTCACTCTAGACAACCTCACCAAGAGGGGCTTCAGTCTTTCTAGCAGGTGTTGGCTATGTAAAAAAGAGGAGGAAAGCATAAATCACTTATTTATCCATTGTGATTTTGCAGCTGAGGTTTGGCAGCAGATTCTGACCCGTCTCTGCATCTGGTGAATCCCTAATAGGGATATTCATGATTGGTTCCACAACTGTCTCTCTCCTTCCCACCACCCTTTGATAAAGCTCATTTGGAATCAAGCCTTGCCCATTTTTTGTTGGTCCCTCTAGAAGGAACACAATAATAGGATTTTCAGAGATACTGAACTGAATAGCATGACAGTGTTCCAACTCAGACTCAAATTACTCCAAGAAAGCTTACTTGTCGCCCACTGGAAGACTCCAAGTCTCCCACCCTCTATTTGGGACCACAAAATTTCCATGAACTAGGGCATGGATAAGGGATTTTCCAAATTTGATAGCACCAAAATTGTTGTTCAAAATGCCACTATCTAGACTCCCCCCAAGCTACCTGGTACAAACTAAATTTTGATGGCTCGGTCCGCAATCAACTCCAAGCTAGTGGTGGTGTCATCCATGACTACAAGGGATTCTTAGTGGCGGCCTATGTTGGACCCCTACATAACCATATTGTCAACCAGGCTAAGGGTATGGTTCTCCTCTAGGGGTTGAGATTTGCCATGTACATGGGTTACACCAACATTGCTATCGAAGGAGACTCCAAAACCATAATTGATGCTTCCAGGGGTATCTATAATGTTGGCTGGAAAGTGGATAGTATTTTTAGTGATATCTATGACATTATGGATCGCACACATAGGGTTACTATCACACATATCTACAAAGAAGGTAACGCGGTTGCCGACGTCATGGCTTCTACCGGTATGTATCTTGACAGGCTTTGGTGTTGGAGAGTTGCTAGTAGCTTCCTCAAAATAATCAAGACCTTCTTAGGTGGGAAATGAGAGAAGCAAAATTTGAATCTCATGAAGTTTAAAAAGAGTAGCTTCGGTGGGATGCCTTGTGGTGGGGTTAGGTGCCAGCTCATTTTTGTGACCCCTATCACAACCTCTTTTGCTTGCCACATGGCTCACTATGACCATAACTTAAATTTTGAAAGAGGTCTGATGTGGCATATGGGCACAAGACTTCTTTTAAATGGTCATCATTACTTTAAATGGGCTCTGTGTAAAAATAAATCTATAGAGGTTGTCAAGAGATACGAAGCAGATTTTTTTGATGATATTTATGGGTTATCGTGTACTTCCCATGTTTTAGCCCTGGTGGCCTCCACGACAAGGCTTTTCGAACCCCAAGATAATCAAAGCCTTAATTACTCTCTGCAGCTTGACATGACTTCTAATCCCTTGTTTGGTATTCTTTTCAGCATTCCCAACTTTTGTTCTATGAATTTTCAAAGAGCCGAGTCTGGTGCGAAAGATCCTTCCTCTGGTCTTCCTCTAGTTTCTGGGTTTTTTAGTTGGTGGCTCAGGGGGAAGAATATGGGTGGAGATAGGAAATGAATTGAGCTTGATAGGATTGAGGAGGAATTCTCCTCTAATCCCATGGTTATGTAGTTTTTCAAGGAGGGCGGCATCCTACCTTTCATGGAATGCCTCGAGGGTCACGATGAAATGATCTCCAAATAGGTTGCCAAAACTTGGAATGAAAGGCAAGTCACCATTAAGCATCACCTTCCAAATCAATGAGGGGGTTATCGGCCAAGCTATGAGAATGCCGACCATAGGAAGGAAATGGAAAAAAACTGCTAAGACTTAAGCGAAATTGGAGTTTGCGCAATTCTTCAAGGATGAAGCTACGCCTTCTCCGCTTAATGGTGGCTATAGTGTCTTTGAGCTCCTGGAGTTCTGGCCTAAGATGTGCAAGCTGGTGATGAAATATTTCACCTTGGAGGACCAGTTTGGTACATATTTAAACTATCATCTCCCCTTTATTAACCATTTTTGGCATAAGTTATTAATCTCCTTCCCATTTTACCTTTTGCATTTGTTGGAGGCTAACGTGAAGGCTGTGAATGAGGCCATATCCCTTGGTAAAACCCTCATCTATCTCCATCAGGGCCTTATCCTATGCTTATACAATTTCCATTGTGCCCTCTGCCTCCCCCCCCCCCGCCTTTGCAGGTTTCCCACACTCTCACCAACCCTTGTCGCCTACGGTTTCTCTCAACCAAGGTTTTCCCACCTCTGCTTCAAGCCCCGAGTCTTCTGAAACCCAACCCACCCCTGGCTCTCAAAAGCACACCTTGGACCCTAGAGACAACTCTCCACCCCCTCCTAAGAAGCAAAAAAAGATTATTATTAATCTGGATTGCCCCCAGACCTCTGAGCCCCAACCCACCTCTACCCATCGCTCCTCCTGCCTTGCTAAAGAGCAGGGGAAAAGAGCTATCAAAGAGCTCATGAGTCAGGAGGATGCTTCTTCCCAAAAGGATGCTTCTATGGGCTCTCCCAGTAAAGAGGGATCAGGCAATGAGACTGAACAGGTGGAAATCCAAACCAATGTGGCTGAGGAGGTGATGAAGGAAAAAGACCCCAGTGCAGATAAAGATCATACTAGAAGCAACTTGATCGGTAGAATTAAGTACCAGTTTGCCTCTATGGAGAATACGGTGTCTAAACTAACCCAAGACCTAGAAGCTACCAACAACTGTTTGACAGATGGGTATGTGCAGGATCATGGTATGCCAAAAAGTGGCAATGTGAAAAGGAAGTCCTGATTGATAAACTCTTTGAAAAACAACTATAACTTTCAAAAAATATAATAGTTTTGAAATCTGAAATATACATCAGATTCTATGATCCACCTAATATAATAATAATAATAATAAATTTCAATTGGATGAAGTTTAGACTAAGTTAAGGTGGTCTGACATGAGAGTTTTTATATTCAGGAAACTTTGTAGCAGAAAAATCATAATTAATTATTTACTAGGAAAAAAATACAAAAAAATATACATCACATATTTACATGAGTCTACTATTTTTATCTAGAATCTTATAAAAAAGTATTATCATTTGATTTTGTTTAATGTGGTCAGACATACACCTACTTGTTATCTTTCTAGTCTTGATTGATAGACTTATTGAAAAATAGCTATAACTTTCAAACTATATAACATTTTTGAAATACAAAACATGTGCCACATTCTATGATTTTCCTACTACAATAAAAATACAAAAAGTTTTCAATTTGATAAAGTTTAGACAAAGTTAACATGGTCATACACGAGAGTTTTTGTATTCTAGAAAAGTTATAGAAGAAAAATCATAATTAATTATTTACTTAGAAATAAATTATAAAAAAATATGTGTGACATCCGAACATGAGTCTACTACTTATATCTAAAATCTTGTAAAAAAAAATTATCATTTGATTGTGTTTAAGGTGGTCAGACATACACCTACTTCTTATTTTTTCCTGAAATTTTTGTACTACTACATTGAAATTTGAAATTTTCAACATATAGAATAATTGTTTTTCAAAAAAGGCCTAATATCCTAGAAACTAAATTCAATTTTATACAGATTCCCTTCTTACATATTTTTGATAGAATATTTATAACTTGTTCAAGTTTTTATGTCAACTTGCCTAAACCTAATTTTCTGAATTTTTTTTGTCACTTAAGAGCCTAGTTTGGCATACCATGATCCTGCACATACCTAGATGTCAATAAGTTTGCACTTAAGGTGATGTGTGTGTCCGCCACTACTCTTTGCCTCAATGAGAAAGCCTTGGAGGAAAAGGATGTTGTTAAAGGTAACCGGGAACTCTTCAATTTCCTGAATGAGGAGTGGGCTGACCTTCTAATGTCGATGCGCTTATGGGATGGAAAATAGCTATGTGGTTGTTCGTGAACGGGAGGGTGGAGAATGTTGTTGTCTCCTCACCTCCCTTTTGGTTAGTTTTTGTTTTTTTATGTATGCTCAAAACTTTGATTTTGGTTTTTAGCCCTACGTGGCACTTGGTTTGGTTTAAGTTGAACAATTTCAAGATTGTTTCGTGGATGTGTGATACTTTGTGAATGTGGTGGTTTACTTTCTGCTGCTTTTTTTATTTTTATCGTGGTAGACTTTCTTACTTCAATGCTGCTCTCTATGGTGAATTAATTTTCAATTAATTCACATAGTCAACCTCTTTGTTCAATGGGTCAACACCCTTGTGTTGCTGCTATTTTCAAAAACATGGCATAAACAAAGGATTTTTTTATTTGTGGGAATATATCTTCACATTGCATGCGTGAGTGACATAATTTGGGAGGGCAAGTTAAGAACTTGTGGGTATTAGACACGTTCAGACACGTTTGATGATCTTCTATAGTTGTTGTAGCCAATGACTTGTCTCACATAAACAAAAAATATTGTCATTCATATAAAATTGTGAGCACACCTAATTTATTTGAGAAAATATTTATTTTTTTAAAGATTTTCTAAATTATTGTTATAAATTTAAATTATTTTTTAAATCAATTTTAACATTTGTGTAAAACTTACTTTATCATAAAAATATAATATCAAATAAGAAACAAAACAAAACATAAATAAATGTATTTAATTTTCTAATCAAACATCAAATTTGAAATTGAATTCTTTTAAATAAATTAATTATTTGGTATAAACTAAAAAATATTGTCTTTAAATTTAATTTAAGTATAATATTATGTTTAATATTTATTTAAAAATATATATAAATTAGTAAATAAAATAAAAATGAAAAAATATATATTTTAATAAAAAAATTAGAATCACTCCATAATTAAAGAAAAGATAATTATAAAATGAATAAATAATCAAAACTAAGACAAAATTATTTATTTTATCAATATATATAAAATAAACATTTATATTTAAGGCTCCTGGTGGTCAGGGGCTTCTACCGAGCACTACACTGTGCATAAATTTTCGGTTGTGGTTCAGGAGTTGGTGGGTGGATCTTCCCTGGCGGCATCTGCTACTACTCCGGGGGTCATTGATACTGTCCGACCTATTGTCTTGGCTCCTGTCCTCTCTCCTGTCCCTGCTTTCGATGTTCACTCGTATGTGGATTCAGGCCCGCTCATTTCAATTTCTCCTAGTGAGAATGCTTTGTCGGTTGTTGTTGCTCCTTTGGTGTGCCATGGGGTTTCCTCTATGTCGTCAGGGGATTGGCAGTTTGATGTAGCTAAGGTGGAAGATGGATGGACAACTATAAAAGGAAAGAAATATAAGTCCTTTGTTCCTCCTTTGGATATGAATCTCAAGTCCTACAAGGGTGGTTCTAGATCTAAATGTAAATCGTAAACTCCCTTGCTGTGGTAGGCCTTCCAGGCTGACGATCCTGTTGTTGGGATCTTGGTGGCCTAGCTAGTTTTTTGAGTTGGTGGTGGTCTTTTCTGTCACCATGGTCACCCCCTTTTCTTGGTTTGTGACCTGATCCGCCTTGGATTGTTGTATCTTTCGTTCAATACTCATTGAATATCTTAAGATTTGTAAAGGGTTTCAGGCACCCTTCAAAACCTGTTTTCCTTAATCAAAAAATATTTATATTTAAGGCTATAGCATAAATTTATTATATATAAATAGATTACTTATGTAATTTAATTATTATATAAATTAAACAAATTATTCTTTATCCTACTACGAAAACTAAAAATAAATAAATTATTTATTATTATTAAAATTTATTAAAAAAAATACATAAAATTCTAAATCATCATAGAATATAGCATATTTATGCTTGATCCTAGCAACCTGGATTTCCTCCTACATCTTATCACCTTCCCCGACATTTTGACAAAATTTGGGTTTATTCTACCTAGAACAAGTCAACTAGATGACTTGTCCCTGGGTTTTTGAGCCCAAATTTGGCCCGGGGCCCAATGGTAGGGTTTTCCTCTCAGGTTTAGATTTGTGGTCAGCCTTGATCAAATTTGAATCCCAAAATGAGTATAAAAGGAAATGCTTTGCCCTCATTTTGTCACCCATTATTATTGTCCAAGATTCAAACGTAAGAATTCAAGCAATCAAGTATTCAAGTTATGCAACTGAGGATTCGGATTCAAGATTTGAATGAAAGCATCCAATTCAAGATCTCCAAGTCTTTATTTCTTCAAGATCCATTCAAGAAAAGGAAATCTTCTCTAGTTGATGCAAGTTTCTCTCCCATGATGGCCAAGTAGAGGAATTCACAATCAAGCAAGAAGATCCTTCCTTCTTTCTCTATCCTTCTCCAAGATGTTATCAAGCATATATACATTCAAGACCAAGGAGTGCAAATCATAGATCTATGCATTTGTGAAGGAATCCTTGATTCTACATCTCATCCAACCATATTTCAAAGCATCTTCATGGATTTGTGCAATTACTACATTCGTTCATGAGGGTTTCATACAAGGTGAATCAACTTTTTACCTTTTTACTTTACACATTGCTTTCCTTTATGTAATTTTAATTCAATTTCAAGATTAATTCCTAATCAGGAGTTTGACCAAGGTAAACCCCTTTCCAAAAAAAAATTCCCCATTTTTATGTGTGCAGGAATAGGTTACAAAGTTGCAGGCTTGGAGTTGAGAAGTACAAGTGTAGACAAAGGATCCCAAAAAGTTTCATCAGATTTGGCACTACTGGGAACATCATCTTCTTGACTTGTCCTTGTACTTTTTGGCTGAAAATTGTAGATTAGACAGTTACAGGTCTCAATTTCACAGATCAGGAGTTACAACTAATTCTAACATTCTGACGATAGTCAAATTTAGATTCAAAGTTTAAATCTCCTCTTCTTTTTTCAAGGTACGTTCATTCTTCCATTTTTATAGCATTTAATTTCATAGAACAGATATGTTATCTCTCACTTTATCATATCATATCATCTTCCCTTTTGAGGAATACCAAATCTCCCTTTGGTTTAGATCTTGCATTAGCACCCTTCATCTTTTGGTTGTGCTAATCAAATTTTTCTTAAGGGTGGGTTTTGTATTCTAATGTATAGCTATCCCCAAAAAAATTGATGAGTGATCTATATTCTTGCATTTCTCACCATTTTCCACTATACACTCTATAATATATACTATGTTATCATCTCTTAAACAATTACGTATAATATTTTATATATTTTATTTTATATGTAAATTAAAAATTCACTATGTCGTGGAGTTAGAAATTTTGTGGCTGCTTCATTTTTTCTTTCCATGGTGTTTTGTTTATGAAGCTATGTGCATCTGCCATCTATGAATATGGTGTGAGTTTCGGCGTGGTTCTCTTTTTCCCTTTGTTAAAATCTCTGCAAATGTGCATGCTTGTCATTTGGCGACACGACACATCTTTGGGGTCAAGCTTATGTCTCTTGTTGATGAGAGTCTCCACTCAAGTGTTGCGTGTTTTATCAAAGCACTAATAGATTCTCCTTTTTTTTGGTGGGCCCATGCATTACTTAAAGTTATATCCTCACCGCAGTGAGCCACGTGGTCGTCTCGTGGGATTTTGAGAGAATTCAATTTCTTCTTTGAAGAAGAGTTTGTGCATGTCTGCCATGTGTCATCTCCTAGCTAAATAAAAAGGCTTCCACACTTCTTATGTCAACAAGCTTGTTTTTTCCTTCAAATCAAGCATTTCTCTCATGAAGCCGCTAAGTGACTTAATGGAGAATCCGATCCCAGGTGGTAGCTGAGAAAGTTAATGAAGATCTGATCCAATAAGGCATTAGTTGAGAGAAGTAATGAATAATTCAATCATGTTATCAAACCGAGGACTAGTTGTTTTCTTAGGGCCAGTGATGAAACTTATAGCTTCTTGGCCTCACAAAGTGGGACGGCTGGCATTTTCTATAACTACTTTCTTAGGAAAATTAGGCAGTGCCCTAGCTTATATAAGACAAAGCTTTGTTTTGTAAAAAGAGACAACTTTTTAAAGAGATATAGAGGACTTTCATAGATTTTGAAGAACTACTTTTTACAAGCCTCAAACTATATTTTATGCAATTGAATCAATATTAACATAATCAATCATGCTTCTAGCCCTTTGATCTTTTCAATATTCATTATTCATAAATGTTTCTATGCTATTTTTCTAACTTTAGTGTGCTTATCATTAATTTTTACTAAGTAGATTGTGCATTAAGCTTTTCTATTATGTGGATGTTATTGTATGTTTCTCTTTATGTCACATGTTTGAAGGATTTCCATATATCTATGAGTGTTCCTAAATGCATAGTAGTAGTAGAGTTTGCTTGAGATTCTATTTCTCAGAATAGATGATGCATGTGAATTTTACAATGTTCCAAAATCTTGGTGTATTTCCTTAGAATAGATTAGTAATACTTCTTCCCCTTTTCCCTCTGCATAAAATGAAGACTCAGCTTCTAAAATCCTAGAGGTTTCTCAGTGAAATAGCAATAAGGTCCCGCATTCACTGAGTTTCCCATAGACCATTTATCTAAAATCAATTTTAGATATCAATATGATACACACATATACATACACATGTGCGTGTGTGAATACACACACTCGCACACACACACACACACACACACACACACACACACACACACACACACACACACACACACACACACATGCATGTATGTATGTTTGTATGTATGTATGTGCATGTATAGCTATCTATCTATCTATCTATCTCCTTGATATAACATTTTATATTAAATAAATTATATTTTCCTCAATCTCTCATTTGGACATTGTTTCCCTCTAGCTACAAGTCCACGTCTCCTACTATCCCTCACATCTTATACACTTATTTGTACCTAAATCTCTCCTAGACTAAAAAGTGCTTCTATATTGAGCTTCCTCCTCTCCCACTATCCCCCCTCTCTCTCTCTATGCCCCCCAAAGTGTACTTAATATACATCAACCAAGATTATTGCACAATAAATACATGAAGTAAATGAGATACAAAATGAGCATCTCTCTCTCTCTCTCTCTCTCTCTCTCTCTCTCTCTCTCTCTCTCTCTCTCTCCTTGTCTCCCAATCTCCCCTCTCTCCCATTCCCTTTCTCTCCCTATCTCTCCCTCTCCGTATGCCTCCCTCTCCCTTTCAACTTATTCACATATCTCCTCCCTTTACCTTGACAAACCCTTCTCCATTTCTCCTTATCTCCCAGTCACCCCTCTCTCACTTTCCCATCCCCTCTACCTTTCCCCTTCTCTTTGTATCTCCAACCTCTCCCTTTCCCCTTATCTCTCTATATGAAAATATGTCCCTCTCCCTCATCTCCCTTTCCCCTCTATCACTATCCCACCCTCTCCCTTTTCAACCCCCAACAACTCCCCCTACTCTATCTCCCTTTCCCCATTTCCTTTTCCCCTCTCTCCCCCTCCTATATCTCCCCAACTTATGAACTATATAAATTTAATATATAAATATTATATTTTATGTATGTGTGTATATATATATATATGATTTCTTAGGAATCAATATCTCATATTAATGAATACCAATTCCTACGAAAGATAACCCATATCGATCATCAATTGATATCCATTACCTTCTAGTAAGGGTACCAAGAAATTGTTAGTGCTCTTTATAAAAAAGGTAATAGATGCTCATTACCTTTCAGTAATGGTGCCAATAAAATTGTCAGTGCCCTTTTCAAAAAGATAACCAATATTGTAGGGACCTCCACAATTAAAAATAAACAAGATTTATATAATTCATCAATTTATTTACATAAATAATAAAATTTTCAAATTGCACATAATTAAGCATAAAGAAGTTCCACATATTCAAATAAATAAGGTAAAACATGAAATTTTATTTCAACACACCAAAGTACATAAGCGCAAAGTGGGTGAGAACATTGTCGAAGCATGTTTCCGCCCTACTAAAAAAAATTACACTTTAGTAGAATCTTTCATGATACAAAAGATACTTAGCCTAGCATGAGAAAGACTAGTGATGAAAAACTAGTAGAAGTAATGGAATTTTGTGCTACATGTCTATTGCTAATTTATCCATATCCGTAATCCCTATTAACATATTTATATTATCCAAGTTTTGAATGAGGTTGAGAGGTGGGAAAGGGAGCAGAGGGTGTGGGATTTCAAGTTGTGAATGTTTTCCTGGCGATGCCTCTAATGGAGAGGCATCTGATGATGAGGACGATAATTCTTCAGCCCCCTCCCTCTTTTCTTTATTGATGTTTGTTTGGTGTTGGAAGGATGGGATCTTATTTTTGTTGTAGGTGTTGTGGTGTTTCCTTTTGTCTTCATGCGTGATGGGTTGTGTCTCTGCCCCTTCTATGGTGCTTTGGGGACCGATCCTGGTTGTTGGAAGATGTGATGTCCAGTAGATGCAATCAATGGTGGCTACGGTATTTCGTGCAATCAATGGTGACTTCTGCAAATTGGTTTGTGGTTCTTGTGTTTCGTGGTGCTTGGTGGTATTCAGGTGGTTGGGTTTTCCTACGCTGATTTTTATTTTGTTTGTGGTGAGATATTTGTTGCTAATTTCCAAGGGCCTTTTCTCTCCTCTGCTGGTTTTTGGTTGCTGGATTTTTTCTTTTTTGGGTTTATGGTGGGTCTTCTAAAAATAGAAGACTAAAACAAAATAATAAACACAACACCTAAATGACTATTAATAAAAGATTTTACTGATTCAACTAAAACTAACAAAAATAAAGAATCTAAAATATTCTAATAGAGGGGATGACTGAAAGATTAATCCAGATTCATGAGATAATAAAACCAGAGCAGGGCTAATAGCTCAGTGATGAACCACACAGATGTCAGTGGAAGTCGTAGGTTCAAATCTAGCTGGTCCATGCTTTTCAACATAGAATCAAGGCAAGGTCAATCCACAAACTTGGAAAAGTGGCTTAAGAGGGGTGTTGGAAGAATGTTGAGAAGTCAATTCAAATTGCATGAAAAGTGGCTTAGTGGAGTGGAGTTGTTGAAAGATCAATCCACATTGTGGGAAAGGTGGTTTGAGTGGCTTAAGAAGGTAAATTCGAATTCCAAGGAAAGAGGCTTGAGGAGGGTGTTGGAAGATCCATATTCTGGGAAAATTGCAACCAGTAATGAACGGGCAGTTCATGGCAAAGTGCCTGTGCTAAGAGGAGATATCAGGTTCCTAAGCTATTTTTGATAGAGTCTCTCGTGGAATATGATTAGAAACTTACAATTCAGCTATGTATTATCTGCAATCCAATGCATAAAGAAAGGTGGTCAAATATTTCTTAACAAATTTACAAGATGCTTGGCTAAGGAGAGGGAAAATAAGTATGACAATGTCTTATCCTGAGCTGATTTTGCCCACAATAACTCAGCATTTCGAAGTATAAGTCCACTCCATTTCAAGTTGTCTATAGGTTGATCTCAAAAGGTGATATCATATTAATAGTAAAGTTGTCAGCTGAGAGAAGAAACAATTATGATGCAAGGTGTTTGTAGAACAATACAATAGTTGCATTAGAAGGTGAGAAAGCAAGTTGAAGAAAGCAATGCCATACAAGAAGACCTTTGAAATCTTCGGGATCTTGTGACAGAATTCATAGGGAAAAAGGTGCTTCCTTGAGCGAAATACAAGCTGATATACAAAAAAAAACTGGTCTCTGCAATGCCTTGATAAAGTATGAAAAAATGCCTATCAGATGAAGATATAGCTTCCAGGAGTTGAAACATATTCAGATTTAAAATCTAGGCATTTTGCAAGTTCATGTGGACAGAAACAAAAGAGATAATGGAATTTTGGAATAGAAGATCACTAAAACAAGGTTTTCAGGCTACAAACAATGCCTAGTTATGTGGAAAGGAAGATACCAAAAGGAAAGCACTTTGATGTCAGAAATGGAATATGAGACCTGTGGAGGAGAAAGGCTAGTTGAGAACATGCTCATAATTACTTTCCACAGGAAGAGACCAATGCAGACGGTTTTGAGCTAAGGGAAGTGACAAACAAGGATTCTAAAAATTTATGGATCTAGTTAAATTTAAAATTTTAAAGTGAAATCACCTAGATTAGGGTAGAGGATTGGAGATTAAAGGATATTTCTTGCAGAATTCTCTAGTTTGCATGTAGACCTAAAGTTGTCAATGGTGGATTATAACTGATGTAACAGAGATCGCTAAATGTTTTCCAGGATTCCTCACGCTCAGTAAACAATTATGCTCTGTTCAGGTTTGATACAAATCATAGTACTAGAGAATCATGGTTTCTATTCGTTTCTTTATTTGGAGCATTTCTGAATGTTTTTACAGACTAGACAATGACTATGATCACGGTGAACTACAGTAGTGCTATTTACTACATGGGTAAAACAGAACATAAAAATTGGTATATATCTACAAAAGCGTATCAAAAGGGTGTAAAGATTATAAAACATTTAGCATTTGGGGAGACATCGACCGTATCAATAATTATTACAAACCAAGATTTTGAGCTTTTACATAATTTTAAGGAGTCAATATCAGCAAAGATGACCATCAAGTATCTTTCGACATTTTGCTTCTTTGCAATGGCTATCTATCTGAAAAATAACTTGCCAAATTCAATTCTATCAATCATGTACAGACTCTGAACACTCATATCTAAGGTACAATTGAATTCTATTTACATGTGAGATACTCCCATTCATTTTAAGAAAAATTATACTAGATTGAGGCATTTTTCATCGTATATACATATTTTTAGCATATTGATTAAATTTTCACAAAACTTTAAAAATATCATAGGTGCCTATCAACAAATTTTAGAAAAGTATTTGCCAAATTTCATACGGAATTTACTCAACAATATTAGAATCGCCTGGAGATATATGTGTTTTTCCCTCAAAATTGGCCTATTAAATCTATAACTAGATGAAAATAAGTGCATGACGAATCAAATCTATAAATGCAAAATATTCAGAACGTACAATCAGACAAGAACAGAATATCCAGAGACAAGCAAAAATGCCTATCAGCGCTCCTGTCTCACTTATGAAGAGGGAAGAAAGAACTTCTTTCTTTCTGTACATATATTATGTATTATAACTTCGACTGAATAACAAGCCATTAATTTACACTGGCTAATTGAAGTCTGGATTCTTGTGATTCAGATCTACAAATATCAATGTTATTCAAGACTTGAAAGATCTTCTAGTACCTTTCTTCATTGAGTGAAGAATAGAATCACAATACTTAGAATTGAGGAACTGGGATCTAGTCCTCTTTGAACAGCGAACACTGTGGGTTGCTCCCTGATTCTCACTGGGCTGAATGAATTCAAGGCTACCTGAGAGAAGCTCTGAATTGGCAGCTACTTTCTTGTCTGCGTTGCCTTGAAGTTGAGAAAGAGCTTTGAAAGCATTCTTTGCTCTTCTGATTACTCTCTTCTGGCGGAAGGGTACTCCGGTCGGATGAAATAATCCCCATGACTGTGCCGATGAAGCCTTAGCCCTATGATTTTCTAGAACCCAAACAGCCATATCGGCCAAAATATGCACTGCAGCAAATGATTCAGAGTTTTCCTTCTGAATTTCAAAAGACCCATTATAAATCATGCTGTGCCCTCTTTTGGGTTTCTCCATGTAACTTAAAGTGGCTTCTGAGGCACCTAGAGCCCTCAAAATATTAATATCTTCTTCCATACCCCAGAACAGCAAGTTCAAGTTCCCTGATTCTGAGCAAGATGGAGAAGCTCCCGTTGAATCTTCTCTGCTGAATCCATCACAGCTGTTATGAATACCATCGTGGGAGAAGCCGTATTCATTGTCAGGAGCAGTTCTTTGGCCTCTCTTCAACGCCCTAAATTTGGATGGCTCCCAAAAACTTCCATCTGAACAACAGGGCAAGAACTGCAATTGGGGGCTAAAATAACCATCTGGGAGACATAAATTTGCAACACTAGTATTAGATGATAGTACTGTGGTAGGGGATTTGCTGCAATTGGGCTGTCCATTCTCACATTTGGAGCTGGAAAGATCAAGTTCCACAGTTGAACATTGAACTGGCAAGTACATATCCCTGATAGGGCCTCCGAATTTGGATGCATTGCCTTCAGAATCCATGTATTTCCTTGTCTTCAACAAACCACCTTCATTGGGAATGTTTAAACAAGACCCACCTGCCATTGAGGTTTTACAGTTCAAGCAAAGAAGAATTCCTAGGTTTCCTGAAGATTAAGAATGTGGTGCAATGTATGCGGGGAGGTAAGCGGAAGCTTATAAGTTAGGGAGGGAGTCTCTTTGACCTTGTTGCGTAAACATGCAAAAATAACATTCCAGCGCATGCATGTTTCTGATTTTCGTTAGAGAGATTTATCTCGAAATTTTCATTTAGTTTTAGATTTATTTTAATATAAAGATCTGATATAATTAGATATTCATAAACATAAATATGTATGTAAGTATGTTAAATTTGATTTATAATTTAATATTTAATTTTTTATTATTTTTTTAATTATATACAATTTTATATATTTGTTATTCTTAATTATTTATTAGATTCACATTCATATTTATACATTTATTTTTTGTTTTGGATCTAACAATTTTATAAGTGGTTCAAGATTGATCTCATATTAATATTTTGAAAATACAAAATTTGAACCTTTTTATTTTTTAGTTGCTATGAGTTGACTTCGTACATGTGTATGTGAATTATTATTTGTGCTTATAGAAGAAATTCAATATGCATTTAATTAATATGGAACTTGTTGGTGCATGTTTTATGCCACACACAACACAAAATAAACTATGGGGAATACTTTATCCTCTCTATAACCATAGAAGAGAAAGCAACCAATGGAGGAAAAAGCACAGAGAACATACCAGTCCCTTCGTTGTGTAAACCTAACACAACACAACAACAAAACTGTTTCAGCCAGGAAACCCACATTCACTCAAACACAACCACAACCGTTCTAGCCAGGAACCCACAACCGTTCCAACTCAACAAAACAACACAAACATTCTAGGTAGGAAACCCACATTCGTTCGAACACAACACAACCGCAGAGGAAACCGACGGCTTGTTGTTCGTCGCCCACATAAATGCTTTCAAAAGGTTGGGGAAAATGATGCGAATGTTTTAAATTTATTTGCACGCGAACCCCAAATGGTCTCAAAATAGGGACTGAAAAAATGAGAATTTGGCCATCAAATTCCAATTCCACCTTTTCAAGTGGAAGATCTATATATGCTGATTTTGGGTCAAAATGAACATATACATCTCCCTCTTCCAATTTCGTTTTGCACTGCCAAACTGAGGATTTGACAAATTCAAAATTAATTTATGCCAATTTGAGATCAATTCATGCAACCAAATGGAGCCTTAATGGTCAAGCAATGAGGTGGTGGATATTTTGTCAAAGTGGACAACATCTTTTAATGATGACATGTCATTGTTAAGTATATCTTAAACACAAGCTTTTCATCATTCCTTGTCAAGCTAGTAATTGAAGTGACATATGGGAGTATTTTCATTTATTGAAGAGACTGAAAATCCAATTTTTCCAACGTTAAAAGCAGAGACATGGGAGTATTTTTCTAGATTGTATTGCATTTCAAGAAGTGTGGGTGATCGAAAGCGTCTAGGCGAAATGGACGCAAATTTTGTTGATTTGACAATTGAACAATAAATGCATTTAGAGGGGAAACTAAATAGAAGCGACTGAAGTTTCATGTTTCAAGGTTGAATGCCTCATAAAAATTTATGTTTCATGTTTAGTTACAGTTTTTTTGTTTATTGGACTATGTATTCTAGCTTCCATAAGTAATGAAATTTTTTTTATATACTCTATAAAGTTATGGGTTGTTAACTGGTCGATTTTGGATTTCTTTGGGGTAGTAGTTTTGATGTTCGGGGGTGGGAAAATAGTTTTAATGTCAGGGAGTGACCTTTTTTTTTGGTAAGGCTTGGTAGTTGGTAGTGGGATGCCATGAAGATAGTAGTTTAGGAGGGATGATACACGATGCAAATTTTTTTATAATATCTATATTTCTTACTATTAATAAAACTAATACTTTTACCAATTAAAAAATAATAATCCTATTAATTATCTCCTAAGTATTTTGTACAAGATGTTTACTTCATTACAAAATTGTTGCACTTACTAAATTTTTCATATTTTAAGATTGGATTTTATTGTTAATATGATTTTCTTTTAATATTTTCATTATTCTTACATTTTTCCTAACTTGGTGTCGATGTAAATATATATTCCTAAATAAAATAGGTTTTGTAATTTTTTGCATAAACATGCAAAAATAACATTCTAGTGCATGCATGTTACTGATTTTGGTTAGATAGATTTATCTCGAAATATTCATTTAGTTTTAGATTTATTTTGATTTAAAAATCTAATATAATTAGATATTCATAAACATAAATATGTATGTATGTTAAATTTGATTTATAATTTAATATTTTTTTAATTATATATAATTTTATATATTTGTTATTCTCAATCATTTATTTGAGTCACATTCATATTTATACAGTTATTCTTTGTTTTGAATCTAACAATTTTATAAGTGGTTCAAGATTGACCCTATATTCATACTTTGAAAATATAAAATTTGAACCTTTTTATTTTTTAGTTGCTATGAGTTGACTTTGTACATGTTTATGTGAATTATTATTTGTGCTTATAGAAGAAATTCAATATGCATTTAATTAATATGGAACTTGTTGGTGTGTGTTTTATGCCTCACACAAACACTAAATAAAATATCAGGAATACTCTATCCTCTATGTAACCATAGCAGAGAAAGCAACCAATGGAGGAAAAAGTACAGAGAACATACCAATCCCTTCGCTGTGTAAACCCAACACATCACAACAACAAAACCATTTCAGCTAGGAAACCCACATCCACTCAAACACAACCACAATCATTCCAGCCAGGAACCCACAATCGTTCCAACTCAACAAAACATCACAACCGTTCCAGACAAGAAACCCACATTCGTTCAAACACAACACAACCGTAGAGGAAACCCATAGCTTGGTGTTCGTCGCCCACATAAATGCTTTCAAAAGGTTGGGGAAAATGATGCGAATGTTTCAAATTTGTTTGCACACTAACCCGAAATGATCTCAAAATGGGGATTGAAAAAATGAGAATTTGGCCATCAAATTCCAATTCCACCTTTTCAAGTGGAAGATGTATATGCTGATTTTGGGTCAAAATGAGCATATGCATCTCCCTCTTCCAATTTCGTTTTGCACTGCCAAACTAAGGATTTGACAAATTCGGAATTAATTTATGCCAATTTGAGATCAATTCATGCAACCAAACGGAGCCTTAATGGTCAAGCAATGAGGTGGTGGATATTTTGTCAAAGTGGATAACATCTTTTAATGATGACATATTGTTAAGTACATCTTAAACACAAGCTTTTCATCATTCCTTGGCAAGCTAGTAATTGAAGTGACATATGGGAGTATTTCCATTTATTGTAGAGACTGAAAATCCAAAATTTCCAACGTTAAAAGGAGAGACATGGGAGTATTTTTCTAGATTGTATTGCATTTCAAGAAGTATAGGTGATTGAAGGCATCTAGGTGAAATGGACGCAAATTTTGTTGATTTGACAATCAGACAATAAATGTGTTTAGAGGGGAAACTAAATAGAAGTGACTGAAGTTTCATGTTTCAAGGTTGAATGCCTCATAAAAATTTATGTTTCATGTTTAGTTACAGTTTTTTATTTATTGGACTATGTACTCTAGCTTCCATAATTAATAAAATTTTGTTTATATACTCTATAAAGTTATGGGTTGTTAACTGGTCGATCTTGGATTTCTTTGGGGTAGTGGTTTTGATGTCCAGGGGTGGGAAAATAGTTTTAATGTCGGGGAGTGATGCAGGAGTATCCTAGGATTCTTGGCAATCCTATATCAACCAAAAATATGTTTGTCTTTGAAGATAGATTGATAGTTTTGATCTTAGTTGGTGGAGTACTTACTCGGTTTTGGAGTTGGTTGTTTGGTTTCAGTGTTATCAGGTTTCTCGATCTCTTAAGGATGCTTGGTAATTGAAGGTGTTGGTTATTCCTGGTGCTTGGTGATGCTTGGCATGGTCGGTTCACTGGTGCTCAGTTATCTCTCTATTGCTCGGTAATCGGTCTTGCCGACTGGTGTTCTTGCTTGGCCAACTGGTGCATTTGATTTGGGTCACGCTCCTCGTGTTATGGATTGACTGTTGGACATGTGGGGACCTAAATCTGGCATGTTGCATTCTTCTATGTGGATTTGATGACTGTTTGGGGCCATCTTGGATGATTTTATTTTATTGTAAGGCTATTTGAGAGCTGACTGATGCATTTGACATTTAATAATTGTTCGTAGGAGTTAATGATTTCATCAAGCCAACTTGTGGTTGGAAATCAATATTTAAGTAGATGTTTGGGTAGTTGTTTAGGGCATTAGGAGAGTTGGAAGTATGATTTAGTAGCTTGCGAGCTTAGGCATTAGGAAGATTTCTTGGAAGTTGTGAGTATAAGTTTAGATCTTTCCTGGGACCCTACCAGTGTCTTGTCATGTTGCAGACCTGGACTAGCTAATTGATGGAATTATGGAGTTGATTTGGATCCTGCGAGATCTTGTAGATTGTTACATGCTTTGTATTTGGCCGTAACTAGGAAGGCCTTACAGCCTGACACATTGCATGTAATCAGTAATTTGATGAATAAATATTTATGTTCTATATCAGATCTATTGTTGTTGTTGTGTTATTCTGCAGTGTATTGGTTTGGCTGCAAGGTCGGATGGTCCTTAATTGGATCCTCCATCCTTGACTGCATTAGGTGGTATCAGAGAAAATTTTGTTCTTGTTGGAGCCGAGTTGATCTTGTATGTTTGAATCTAGATCTTGATTTGAAGATTCCTCTAAGGAGAAATCGCGAGATCTCAGAGGAAGAAGCTGATGGAGAATTCAGTCTTGATGATTTAGGGCTTTGCAGAAACAAGTGCAAGATCTGTAAGAGGAATTAAGAAAGAAGAAGACTACACCGAAGGAAGGTAGTGATGATGAATTTGAGGAAGAAGATCATTTTGAAGAAGTTGTAGAAGAAGCTAGAGATCCTAAAGAGAATAGAATCCTGAAGGCTATGTCTAAAATTGGGAAAAGACCTAAGATTGAAGTTTCTGCATTTGCTGGAAGCCTTAGGCTAGAAGAGCTAATTGATTGTATTAATGAGATGGATGAGTACTTTGAGTATGAAGAAATAGAAGATCCTGATAGGGTTAGATTTGCAAAGACTAAATTGAAGGGTTATGCAAATATTTTTTGGAGGGAAGTTCAGTTGGAAAGAAGTAGGAGAGGAAAGGAAAAGATCACTAAATGGAACCGAATGGTTGACAAGTTGAAGAAGCAATTCATTCCGGTGGATTATGAATTGGACATGTTTAAGAAGATGCAAGCCTTGAAGCAGACTAACAAATCAGTGCAAGAGTATATCAAGGAGTTTTATAGAATCCTAATTAGAACTGGTCATTCTGAAGCTGATAAAGAGAAGGTTGCTAGGTATGTCTATGGTTTGAGACCAAGTATTCAAGAGGAGTTACTTACTATTCGGATGAAAACAATAGGAGATGCTTATTAGATGGAATTGAAGATTGAAGAGAAGCTTGAATAAGAAGTTTGAAGGAAGACAGAATAATAGGAACCGAGGTGGTAAGACTGGTGAAACAGTTGCTAAAAGTAATGTGGTAGAGAACCCTAAGAATACCAATGTGGGATATGGCACTGGTCATGTCACTAAGAATTTCAATAATGGATAGAGAGGAAGGTGGAAGAATGAGTTCACCGGTACTTGTTATCAGTGTGGTGAAGTGGGTCATAGAAGTTTTCAATGTCCTAAGAAAAGAGTTGCATTGACTGTTGAAGAAGATATTGTGAACATTGCAGAAAAAGGTGAGTTTCTGATCACTAGGAGGTTGGCTACATGTGTCCAGGAACCAATGCAAAGGAGAAATTTGTTCAAAAATAGATGTAAGTGCAAGGATAAGGTATGTAATGTCATAGTTGATGGTGGCAGTTCTGAGAACTTTATTTTAGAAGAGATGGTTAGTAAGTTGAATTTAGAAAGAAAGAAGCATTCTAATCCTTATCAGATTAATTGGATACAAGATGTGTCTAAGGTTAGGGTTGAAGAACGATGCTTGGTTAATTTTCAGATTGGATCTTACTAGGATGAGATATTGTGTGATGTATTGCCTATGGATGCTTGTCATCTGTTGCTTGGTAGGCCTTGGCAATTCAACAGAAATGTTTTGTTTGATGGTCGTGCTAACACCTATGTGGTTAGGCATGAAGGATCTAGACATAAACTATTACCTTTACAGGAGACAGGGGCTAAGGGATGTGGAGTTATCAGGTGTTTTCCTTATGACAAACATCAGGAGCAAAGGATTGATGAACCTATTCCTACAAAGCCTAGTTTGAAAGAGAAGGAGAATGATATATCTAAAGAGTTTGTTGAGATTAAGAGGCAAATGGTCTTTCTGACAGAGATAGTATAGTAGATGATGACATTTGTGACACAGAGAGATGTTGATGATGTCGAGTTGATTAAGGAGTCCGGAGAGGATGGTGTTTACCAAGGTGCTGATGTGGTCGGTAGTGGAAGCAATGGTTAGAATCATTTGTTATCAGTTGTAGACATAAAAGATAAGAGAAGTGGGAAGCACGAAAACTTGTTGCATGAGATAGTGGATGAAGTGAAGACTACTTGGGATGAAGGACAAGAGGAGATATGGGTTAAGAACATATATGGTATACCTGTTCTGATTCCCTTAAGGCATTCTTGATTTCCTTATGATAAAATCTTCTTAACCTGGGGTGTCTGATGTAGGAGCATCCTAGGATTCTTGGCAATCTTGTATCAACCAAAAATATGTTTTTCTTTGAAGATAGATTGATAGTTTTGATCTTAGTTGGTGGAGTACTTTCTCAGTTTTGGAGTTGGTTGCTCGGTTTTAGTGTTTATCAGGTTTCTCGATCTCTTAAGGACGCTTGATAACTGAAGGTGTTGGTTATTCCTGGTGCTCGGTGATAACAGCATTGCTTGGTGATGCTTGGTGTGGTCAGTTCACTAGCACTTAGTTATCTCTTTGCTGCTCAGTAATCGGTCTTGCCGATTGGTGTTCTTGCTTGGCCAACTGGTGCATTTGATTTGGGTCATGCTCCTCATGTTATGGATTGAATGTTGGACATGTGGGGACCTAAATCTAGCATGTTGCATTCTTCTATGTGGATCTGATGACCGTTTGGGGCCATCTTGGATGATTTTATTTTACTGTAAGAATATTTGAGAGCCAACTGATGCATTTGACATTTAATAATTGTTCGTAGGAGTTAATGATTTCATCAAGCCAACTTGTGGCTGGAAATCAATATTTAAGTAGATGTTTGGGTAGTTGTTTAGGGCATCAG